>QGQJ01000622.1:0-32768 GCA_003206725.1 Blastomyces emzantsi | reverse complement strand
GAAGTGGAGTAGGGGAGGGGGGGAACGGGTCTAAAAGTTCTTTGAAAAATTCTTCTCCTTTAGGCCTTTTGTTCATGGTCTTTGACTTTTCATATATTTTTAAATTTCCGTGCGACTATTTTTAGATTCTCCTTTTGTTTTCTAGACTATGTATGCTCATCAAATCCGACTTTTTAATTTATTGACGACATTATTTACTTTGTGGGATGCTCTTCAATGGATTCATAATATATTAAACTATTGCTTCCTGTCTAATACGCTAACAACGATATTGACATTTAGTCTATTCTGGCATTATGAGCATTCGTGTTTTGTCTATTCTAACGAGAAACTGATTTTAAGAAAAGAACTATAGTTTCGAGTGACAGCATGATGCTGCTGACTCGGACTCATCACCAGTGTACAAAACACTCTTGTTCTTCTCTTGAGTTGAGGGAGCTACATCCAAGCCTGGATTGCTAGAAAAGAAGTTGACGGGCTTGAGCCCAACCAAGAGCTTCTCGCTCGGCATAACCGGCCAATCCTCGACGCGAGGGTTGTGGGTCGCTCCGAAAGTGTGCCAGATGACGATATCCTGATCTCTGACTGACTGAGCCACTTGTGACTCTTTTCGCTTGGCAATGACAGAAGCGATACCGTCACCGCCAGTAGATTGCATGGTATATCGGCCCGCAGGGAAGTGGTCACCGTCTTCATAGCGAGTTACCCAGACGGCATGCTTACCGAACTCTGAGCGCTTCGCATGGTACGACTCAGAATGGGCGAGGAGCATTTGACTGTACGCAGGGAGAAGCTTGAATCCAACCGGCGTACCTGTTATAGGGTTGATCTTGCTCTCGTTCAGGAACTTGAAGGTCCGGTTCTTGGTGATATCGAGGTCGAACCCCCCTTCTTCCTCGACAGTTTGACTGGTGGTGGAATAGCCTACACCGAATGGGTTGTGGACCGAAGGATCACCCAAAGGAAGGGCCTTTGACTCTTCAACGACCAGGGAATTGGAATAACCATCGATCGCTGGGTCGATGCGCAGGCTGAAGAGATGCTGGTGGTATGGTGCTAAGACTCCTGGTGCTACAGTGGTGCCGTAAGGAAATTTGGCCTTCGTGTCTATGTCGGCGGGAACTGTGGATAGGATACCAGTTGCACGGACTTCGTAAAAAATCGACGCATCTTGGTAAAAATGGAAGGCAAGGATATATTCGTAGTTGCTCACTGTAATGATAGTCTGTAAAACGAGAATTCGAGAGCGAGCCACCACAGGAGTTTGAGTACGGAAATTGGTATGTTTCCACAGGATGCCGTCATCTTGTTCATGGCAACACACTACGTTTGGCATTTTCAAAGGCTGTCCAGAGGGCGTGTTATGGTAGCCGTCAAAATATTTGATAGTCCCTTTGAAAAGTGCACTCAGGTTAACGTAGAGCCCAATTTAATGACAAGCCCAGGACGAAGTTAGCTTGTACTTACCCAGGCAGTCACAGCCAAGCTGTAGATTATTGGCGTTGATTCCTGCACCATCATTTCCGAGGTCAAATGCCGCCTTGCGAGGGTAAGGAGCCCGTGGATCACCGTAAGGTACAAACATCTCCGCAAGCGAGAGCCTGTAAAACAAGCTCCGGCCATCGTAGCGAATGTCGTGCAGTGTCAATCCTTCCCGGTAGTTGAAGCCTACTCTAAAGCTCCATTTCTCCCACTCGACGCGGTTTCCACCAATACGGAATGATGGGCCCTCTGGCTGAACAACCTGGTAGGGTTTGGTAGTCGACCTTGGGCTTGGTCTCAAGTCAGGATGGTACTCTGTAGCTGCTGTTGGTCGAATTTTTCGGCGATCGAAGGGTTTCTGCTCATTATTGACTCTTCCGTGTGGTTTTGTCGGCAGGCGATAGACCTTGGTGACCTTAAGAGACTCCGAGACCTCTGCACATACGTCGAGAGGGTATGCGTAGTAATTGGCATTTGGATTCTCTTCAAAACGGAGATAGAACCAACACTGAAAGGCTTTTTAGCAAAAGAAGAGAGATCAGGGTGTAATTCAGCGCAGGTACTTGAACAACAACATACCATGGTGACTCGCTGGGTCATGTCATTCATTCCGTCTGTGGCATAAGCCCAAGGTTCCACCACAACAGTTGATCCTGCAGGAAGATCAAGTGAGCGTATCTCAGCCTGCACTTCGTCATTGGCTAGACAAGCAGCCTCAACTGATTGCATATAGTCCGCATCGATGTAGGAATGCTTTCCCTTGCGATGCTGCTTGTGGGAGACTATATCATTGTCGAGATCAACAAAGAGTTCGAAGAGCTCGTTGGTGTCATTGTGGCCTTTCACCACAACCTCAACACGTGCAGAACGAGTGGGAATTTCTCCTATGGTCTGCTTGCGATGTTCTTTCTCGAGATACTGTATCATCAGGTTTTTGGGCGGCTCCTGTAGCGTGATGACCCGAAAATTGGGATCATGCCCGCCAAAATGTGGACGAACGATTCGTCCAGCCTGCAATGAATTCTGTTTTAGCAATGGGGTATAGACAGACAGTGTGAAAAGGAACATCGGGTTAACGCACTCTGGAAATTTCCTCGGGGGTAAGAGGGTCAAACGGATGGGGGGTGATGGCAGTCATTGTCGCAGAGAAATAATAATATCTAGACGAGTTCGAATCTCTGAATGAAATATAAGATATAATAGATGAGAAGATCAGACGAGAGCCTGGAACGAAAAGACTGAAGCTTTTATATATTTCCCTTTTTCTAACTATTGAGAAAGAATCCAGGTTAGTTTCTACAACTCGGTACAGTAAATAATCGTCCCGAAACTAGGCGATTGCCAAACAGAAATTCAAAACAAAGTCGAAATTCAGCGCCACGAGCAACATGTCTCGGGATAGACTTACCTCCAAAGGTTTAAGGTGGAAGAGGTGCCATGATGAAGTCTGTGGTCGTATCCTCGAGTTGTGTATCTTCGGTCCCATAACTTGCTCAAGGGAAAATTTTCGAAGGGCGCCATGCCTTTGGAGGGCATCCCGGATCTCCTTTAAAGGCATGGCTCAACATTGACAACAAGTCTCGGCCATCCTGCTCTCCGCCACTGGCAATGCGGAGATGTAAATCGCACCGTTAAAGGCAAAGGCCAAGAGGGCCGAATGACACCCCACTTTTTGCAGCGTAACGGGCGGGCAATCATCGACCGGGCCAGCTTTCGAGGTTCCGCTCCCTACGAACTGCCTGGAGCAATCCCAGACTTCTCAAAACCATGTTACTGGGGACGGTCAAAGCCTAGCCCGAGAGAACAATTATCTTGAGCGGACGACATAAAAAGAAGCCGACGTTTCTCTGAACATCGCGCTGAACATTTGCCAGGAAGATATGTTGGCAGTTCGCGCCTCCTAGCAAAACCCTACAGCACCTTGAACACATCCGTATCTATATCCTGCAAGAGATACAGCCTCGTTAAGATATCATCATGCCTCACCAATTGCCCTTCCAAGTGAGTCAAGACTCGCTTGAGGTTCTTCTTGCGATTCGGATGAATACTAACAAATTTTGCAGTTAGACGATCGGTCCCTTTTCCATGAGAGCTCATTGCTTAACGGCAACTGGGTCCAATCAGGAGCTCGGGAGACCTTTGATGTTGAAGGTGAACAATTCACCCTACGGGCCATTTGCTCGATGTACTAGCGATCAAGGTTTATTTTTTGCTGAGTGTTAATCAGATCCTGGGAGCAGAAAAATCTTCGCTACATGCCCAGCCAACAAGGTTGAAGACGTGCACGAATATGTCACGACGTCACACTCCGCGTTCCTCAAATATCGCCATGTCAACCCACGCCAACGTGCGAAAATGCTTCTAAAGTGGTACGATCTGATAACGAAAAGTCGTGAGGACATTGCACGGCTAGTTGTGTACGAAACCGGCAAACCAATTACGGAGGCACGCGGAGAGGTCGATTATGCTCTTGGCTTTGCCTGGTGGTTTGCTGGTGAGGCAGAACGGATTCGAGGCTCCATTGCCATTCCATCCGTCTCTGATCGCCGAACCTTCGTAGTCAAGCAGCCCATTGGAGTCAGTGTTGCTTTGGTACCGTGGAATTTCCCCGTCGCCATGATCATCCGTAAAGTTGCTGCTGCTCTGGCAGCTGGTTGCTCTATGATCGTCAAGCCATCTCCGGAGACTCCCCTCAGCGTCCTGGCCCTGGCAGACCTAGCTCTACGTGCTGGCTTTCCCGCTGGGGTTCTGAACGTCATCACGACTGACAACATCAATACGCCTTCGGTCAGTGAGGCTCTTTGCAAGCACCCTCTCGTACGCAAAGTAACTTTCACTGGAAGCACTGCTGTGGGTAGAATTGTGGCCCGCCACTGTTCTGATGGATTGAAAAAGGTAACACTTGAGCTTGGCGGTAATTGTCCCTTTATTGTCTTCAATGACGCGGACCTCGACCAAGCAGTAGCTGCACTCATGATACTTAAGTGGCGCACCGCTGGACAGGCTTGCACCCATGCAAACAGAGTCTATGTCCAGAGTGAGGTGTATGACAAGTTTGCGCATAAGATCCTCAAGGCGACGCAGAAGCTTCGTGTTGGCCATGGTGCTGACTCTTCTACCACAATGGGCGCTATCACAACCCCCCGAGGTATCGAGAAGTTGGAGAGACACGTCGCTGATGCTGTCTCCAAAGGGGGTAGAGTGTTATGTGGTGGGAAACGCCCCACTAACCTTGGTGGCTATTTCTTCGAGCCTACAATTATCTCGGAGATGACTTCCTCCATGTTGACGACTCATGAGGAAATTTTCGGACCTCTCCTAGGACTCTATAAGTTTGAAACAGAGGAGGAAGTTGTTCAAGCAGCAAATGATACATCCATGGGACTCGCATCCTACTTTTTCACCAGCGATGTCAACCGTACTTGGCGGCTGCTCGAGAGCCTTGAAGCTGGTATGATTGGCATGAATACAGGTTCGGCATCTCCTCTTTTTCCTCTTTGTCGAGAGTCCGCATCTGACATTCTATATAGGTAACGCCTCCGCTGCAGAATCCCCGTTTGGAGGGATTAAGGAATCTGGCTACGGCAAAGAAGCAGGCAAAGACGTTGCAATTGAGGAGTATTTGATCCAGAAGACAGGAACTCTTACCGTCGGATCAGTCTCAAAGCTGTGAGGGACGGGATTTTCTAAGATGACGCCTGCAGGGATAATTCTGGTTGAGTCTACATGTCTGGCTTTCCTTTTAGCTATGTTGTTTTTAGATACTAGGAGGAATTACGACTGTGTTACCATATTATTTTAAAATAATGACATAAATTTGAAAGCCCTGCGTGTAATCGGAGATTGTAGTGACATCCTCTCGAGCTAGCAAGCGAGCTGGGGATTTAGAGGGGCTGTCGAGGCTTTGTTAGGGCGTAACTTACTGAAGCAAAAATAGAAATTCAAAAGTTTGCGCGCATCATCTGATTTTGATTTTTCCTTTTCCTTTTCTTTATCTATTTCTTTTTACCCCCCAGTCCAGGGAGTTACCTAGGTTGTTGGAAGCCGGCGTTGCTGGCGATGGTTGGTTCCCATTGCTGTCCAGAGCTGGGTTGACATTCGTCCCCAAGCGGCCTCAGCCGCCTTGCCCGTCTGCGGCAGCCCCGCCCACTCGGATAACCTGAGGGTTCCAACAACCATCATCGCCGGCCTCGAATTTCAATGAGCTTTTCGACTAGAGAGACGGCAATCAAATCATATAATAATATGGCAACACACACACCAGGTACCCGCCAGTTCCGCCGAGAATACAGGAGTACACAAAACGCCATTCCGTTGAAGGTCTCCACTGCATCTCCAACCCGTTCGGCATACCTTTGAAGGAATTCCCCCACAATCATGACGCACTGATCCACCCCGCAGACGTCCAAAATACCCTAAGCTTACAGCTTGCTCTTTAGCGCCTTTGGGAGACCATGCTCTGATTGCCCGCCATACTCGCCATTCCGCATTCCTGCAGTATTTCTTCCGCCATCTGTGCATTTGGGACAGCTTAAGGCATACTCTCATGAAAGCAGTTGATCCACAATGCCGATGTTCAACTTACCCCGCAGGGGCCAGACAGCCATAGTGCGCGGGGCAAAGCTGTGGAAACTGGACAACATTGGTGTCCAGAGAATCGCTCAGCCCCTGAGTCCCTGGCCGAAACGCTTGTCTTCGTCGTATCTGGCGGCTTTCTCACCAAGTTGGCCCCGTTGAGCTGGTGGATGCACTCACATTCGCGATAGGACCACAGCATCATCGGTTTGGTCCTCTTCGCTTGATCCCCCGGCTCACCAAGGGTTCGCCCTTCTATAAAACCGTTCAAATGCTTCCTGTTCGTTTTTCGGGGGGGTTTCCAAAACGAACAACACCTTTTTCTGTTTGTCAACAATCATCCTTATTCCTCAGCTCAAGAATAACAATTTGGCTCAAAAATGGCAACCCTCAAACAACTCCCAGCCTTCAAGAAGGCCCTCCACTTCTCTGAGGAGGAGTTACAGGGACGGCGGAACCGCGCGTTGGAAATCATGAAGCGAGAGAAGCTTGATGGCTTCATCATGACCAAGCAAGAGTCTCTCTACTACTTCACCGGATTCGACACCTTCGGTTACGTCTTTTTCCAGGCGATGTACTTCCATAACGATGGTAGTATGCGCTTAATCACCCGTCTCCCCGACCTCCGCCAGGCACTCTATACTTCAGTCTTGAAGCGGGAAGATATTCTTATCCGAAGCGACGCCGCCAGCAGCAACCCAGTTTCCTTGGTCCCTGAGGTGCTGAAAGAGTTTGGCATCAACTCGACAGCGAAAAGAATCGGTTACGAACCTGACTCCTGCACTCTGAATCTTCGAATCGGAAAGCTGCTTCTGGAGGCTGTAGAAGGTCTGTGCACCCTGGTCGACCACAGCAACTTGTTCGGCCAGGAGCTGCGCATTATCAAGTCTCCCACTGAGATGAACAAAATCCGCAAAGCTGCTTATCTGGCTGACTTTGCTCTCGTCCGTGCTCTAAAGTTAGCAAAGCCTGGAGCCTATGAGGGGGATCTGTGGAGGGAAATTGTGGGCACTGTTTATGAAGGTGGTGGTGACGATCCTGCAAACGAGAATATCCTTATTTCTGGAAACAAAGGAGTCCTGACTCGATACTCCACCGGCAAATCAAGAATCGAACGGCAGGTCACTTTGGAACATGCTGGTGTATACAAACACTACCATGCCTGTTTAATGCGGACCATCCCAATTGGCGGCATTACAAAACTAGCCAGGCGTATGCATGAGGTCAACGTATTGCAGATGAAAGCTGCTATGGAAGCTCTAAAACCTGGGAGACCAATTGGAGAGGTTGCTGAGGCTTACGCTCGGGTGGCTGATGAGAATGGTTTCCGTGAGCAGAGGTTTGATGCATGCGGGTATAGCATGGGTGCAACCTTTGCCCCCACATGGATGGACTACCCCATGTTTGTGCCAGGTCAAACAGTCATTGCACAGAAAGGAATGGTATTCTTTATTCACATTATTCTGATGGATATGGCCACCGATACCGCCAGTTCAATAGGGCAGACGGTTGAGGTGACAGATACTGGCTGTGTTCCACTCTCCAAGCTCCCATTCTGCCTCACACGAAAGCAAACAATCGCCGCTTGGAAGAAAATTCAAAAGAAGGACTATAGGTTCACTGAGGAGGAAGAAGATGATGGTGAAAATCTGCAGGATGTCGAGCTTTCCGATGGTGATATTGATGCGGAAGATTACGATGTTGAGTATGACTTTAGTACCTACCAGCCTGCCGCTTAGAATATACTAGGCAATAAGCCAAATCCAACGCCATTTATTACTGTTTTGCAATGAAGAATATCATCAAATTGAGAACTAATAAGGACAATCAACACTCGCCAATGAAACATACTAAAAATCCCATGAGATGAATGTTTTAAACTTTCTTTTTTCTGTGGTCTATGCCTGATAGAAAAGGAGCGGCGACATTAGAAAGCATACAGTAACATTCTGCTGAATATCATATCCTATCTATTTACAAAAGTCCCCTACAACTGCCACAAACGACTCCGCAAGTTGTCGTACTGACTCGACCTCAACCCACTCAGATTTGGCATGCAGCCCATGTCCCTTCGGGCCCCAGATCAATCCTGGGATACCTGCCTCTCCTAGTAATGCCATGTCTGTCCAATAAGTTTCACCTTTTATTTGAGGGGTCTCCCCTGTCGTTCGAGCTGCGTGCTTGGCCACAAGCTGAACAAATTCGTTTTCGCTTCGGATGAAGTAGGGGGCCCGCGAGAAAGTCGATCGCAGGTCAAACCTAAAGCCAGGGATGGTCGCTGCTAGTTTATCCAAGATGTTCAGGAGCTCAAGCCTTACCGTTTCGGCCGTCTCGCCTGCCACAGTGCGGCGTTCGATAGAGAGCGTACAACAAGCAGGATAGGACGCAATCTCCTCACCACCCCTAATTACGCCAGCGTGGATATTTGGCGCTGAAGTTTCCGGCTCCCCATCATCAAAGCGCTTCCGGAGTTCCTGAGCATGGCGGTCGAGTTCGACAAGAAAATATCCAGCTTTGCAGATGGCGTCAACACCGAGATCCGCACGAGATCCATGAGCGGCTACGCCGTATATATCAACTTGAAATAACGCAAATCCTTTGTGCTTGTTGATGAGGGCCATCTCGGTCGGTTCAGCAATAATGGCAGCGTCCGCACGCCATCCTGCTTGCAGCAATTGTTCCGTTCCAAGGCTTTCAGACTCCTCGTCCGCAACCGCCGCAAGGATCACGTCTCCCCTCAAATTCATTCCCTTCGCATTGGCGATGGCCACCATGCCAGCAGCAAGACCACTCTTCATATCCGCAGAACCCCGGCCATAAAGATTCCCATCGGATATTAAAGGGTTAAGAGGGTCGCCATTGTACCCTAGGAGCGTGACAGTGTCCATATGCCCATTGAACATGAGGCTCTTGCCTCCACCAGAGCCGCGCGCAACACCAACAACGGAAGGCCGCCCTGGAGTTGGCTCAATCCAATGGTATTCGATGTTGCGATGCTGAAGCCACGCAGTGATATATTGGGCAATGGAGGTTTCGCCCGGGCCTGGAATGGAGCCGAAATCAGGATTTGAAGAGTCGATCTGCACTAATGTCTGGGTCAAGTCGATTACATCGTCAGAGGCAACATCTTTCGGAGTTTTGTAGTTCGTGGGACCCTTCTCTGTGCACATTAGAACTACCACAGAATCCTGATTAAGCCCCAACCGAGTCTTGTCTGATTCGTTCAGCGCGCGCAGAGCCGCCAGACTGGCTGCACCACTAGGTCCCGCTGCAACGCCCAGGGTTTGTAGCTCAAGGGTCGCCCGATGGGCCTCATAGTCAGAAATTGTTACACTTGCGTCGGTTCCACATTTTAGCACCGGCCACGCGGTCTCGGAAAGCCTCCCACAGTTTAGCTCGGTCATGATGGTTGAACTGGATTTCTCGATCGCGGGTTTTCCACTGGTCAAACTATTCCATAAGAGGCCAGCAGTGTCAGGCTCGACTGCCATGAAGGCCGTAGATTTCCTTCCTGGCGCTTTGTAGTGGGTCACAACTGCTTGGGCGAGCGATCCGCCCCCAACAGGACAGACTATAAGGCTCGGCTGCTCACCCGCAAGCTGGTGGTCAATCTCATGCATAATTGTGGAGTAACCCTCGGCGATTAACTGTACAAATGCGATTCCTTATTAGCGTCGTTCTTGAACGGAATTAGGAAGTTTGGGGAGCATAGAAATATCTTTATACCTGTGGAATCTCATGATAGCCCGAACTAGCATCCTCTTGAATCAAGATGCCGTGGTTTTGTTGGGAGGCAATTTGCGCCTCCGCAAGCGCGTCGCAGAGAGAGCCGCTAGACTGGACAACTGTTGCTTTTTCCATGCGAAAGAGTGCGACGGTATCGGGACTCACGTGTGCCGGGACATGGATCTGGACAGGTGTTGACAGGAGCAGGCCTACACGAGCCACGGCGTGCCCATGATTGCCTTCCGAAGCAGTGAAGAGAGGAACGGGTTCTTCAGACAGACGAGTCCTGACTGCCTCGATAGTAGCGTCCTCCAGCAGCCCTAAACGATTTGCTAAAGATCGAAAAATTGCCCAGGACACGCCGAGAATGTTGACTGCCGGGAGTCCTAGTCGGTTGGTTTCATCCTTCGCGTAGACGGCCTTGACTCCAACATCGTCTGCGACACTAGGCAACGGCACGAGGGGAGATGGGTGACGATCTTCGAGCTGCGTATGGAAAGCATGCACTGATTTGGCGGAGTCGAACCCTTTACTTGAGCAGCATCTTGCACCAGCGTTGAAATAGAGAGGACGGCGATGAGGGGTCATGGTGACCAGGAGAACGTATTTGTCCGGCTAAGAAAAATAAAAGGAAAAAGGTAAAATGTGTGTTGCTAACTTGCCTCCCTCTTTCAACGATAGGAAACTTCTTTTTGTTGTTCTCACGGAGGAGTTTTGGTATCCTAAGAGGTACCCCTTGGAGCACTGAAATCGCTATTGACTACCACCTGCGCTGAGCCATCCGCTTTCTCCACAATGTTGCTTGCAGATTCACAGAGGGCTAAGCTACAGGAGGGATTTTAGTTTTCTATGGGCATAGAAATTGCCCGCCAGATGCGCCGAACCCGACACCACGAGGCAAAGATAAAAATTCATAGCCGACTGACCGAAAACGTTCACACCATTGGCGGAATTTAAGCCAGAGATATATGCCAATCTAATTCCCGGAGCACCGCCTCCCAATCTGTCCGCTTTTGATCCCAAAGCAGTTGCAACAGTTCCCGGGTTCTTGTTACATGCTTGAATTTGGTCCAGGTTTCAATGTAGTCGAGGCGGGTTTGGATGTAATGAACGGCGCTTGCATCGTTGGCGCCGCCTATTCCCGCCATAAACAGGGGAAAAAGTAGTCCAATTTCGCAATATAGGTTCAACGGAACCAGAGACACATGACTGAATATACGTTGCACGCACTCCGCCATGTGCCGTTCGTAGATGGCACTCGGACCGCAGATATGAAGTAATCGGCGGTATAGATGAAAGAGAGCGGCAAACCGGAATGCCTCTGCGTGGTGGATGAGGGCTTCGCTATGGCTGTCCGTAGATCTCAGCTGGAGGTGCAAATCCTGCGAGCGAAGTGCATGAGCGATGGTTTCCGCCCGAAGAGTTTCGTTCGCCAACCGATCGCAGCTCGAAGAAGAAGCGTCGAGATCGGAGGTGTCGGCAACGAACGCGCAGATACTCGTGATGTGTCGAAATATATGATGCGCGAGGCCCACGAAGGAATCTGCTGAATGGACATCTCCATCAATATTGAGGGCCCAATATACGCCCTCAATCGAAGGGTGCCGCCCAGTGCTCAACGCGGCCATGATGTCATGGTACGCGAAATATCGCAGAAGAAACGCTCCATCGGGGATTTTGAGCAGCCGCGGAGGACCCAGATGGCTTATCAGGTGTCCCGCACCTTGCAAGTGTAGGAGCCAGCTAGATGTGTCGCCGCCGATGACATGAGCCGTGCTGACGACCAGTGCGCAGGCCACAGTGCTTTCGGTTACGGTATTTCGAGCGATTGCGTTTGAGATGCCGCGCGCGACGTGGCTCTCGAACCCCAGCCTTGTTCGGGGAGAGATGGCTGTTGAAACGGGCGCGGTGGCATCGAAATGGACGGAAGCATAGGTGAAGAGAGCGTGCAATAGAGAGGAGTCGACGATGGCCATCGGCAACAGTACAGAACAGAAGCTAGCACCATCTTGTTGCAGGATTGAGCAGAGTGGTGCGACGTCACTGAGGAAGTATTTGAGCAGCAGTGGCTCTATACTGTTCAGGGAGCCCAACAAGGGACCAACAAGGCTTCTGCTTATTGGAAATCCCAGCGACGATGCGCGGACGAGCTCTGTACAATCCTCTTCGTTATTATTGGGAGGTGTTTGATCTTGAGAACCGCCCATCTTGCCGTCAGAACGGGCCTGGTTCTGGATCTCTTGCTGCTTGTTGCTGACATTCTCGGGCGTAGTAGCTACCTCTGTTGTCAGCGTCCGACGTCGTGGTGCCACCTTTCGCAGGGGCGGCTGTTCACAGACGAGCCCCAGGCGGATGCAAGCTCTGCAGCGGTTGTCAACGCTGGAGATCTGTCCATCGCACTTCTTTTTGCGGGTCTTGCAAGTCAAGCATCCAGAGCGGACACGGCCGTCAACGGTGACCCGGCGGCGTATCAGGCGGTCTTTGGCCCCCGGAGAGGAGCCGGGAGACGGGGGAGGGACTACCTCTGTCATGGCCATGGGAGGGTTGCCTTCGCCGGACATTCTTTTTTACTTAAATTAATTACCTTATTTATGGAGTCTCGCAAAGGGTGTTGCTGGATGTGGATGTGGCCAACCTTGTCAGATGTCATTCATGGGTTTGAGGAGGATTTCCCCGCCCAAGCCTGACAAACGAGTCGAAACGACTTGGCATCTCGGGTTCGGCTGCCCCTGAACCCTGTTTGTGACCCTCGCGCCCCTCGGCTACCGATATGGTGATTGGAAGAATACGAGGTGTGGGGGGATCATCGCTCGCCGAGCTTGCGAACGAAATACCGCCAGAGACGCCAGCCACTTATCGTTGGCGAAATCAGAATCGTTTCATGTTCCTCTCCACAACTTCTCGTCTGTTGGGCAGGCACTAGCACTGCCCCATGGGGATTCATATGCCCGATGCTCTCCCGGCAGCCACTGGGGAAGCTCAAATCTGGGGAATCCCTGAGTACGAGATAAAGATTTCCATGAATAGTTCCAACCTTCCGGGGATATGGAGGCAAAGCTTCCACAGCCCATTCCCATCAAATTCACAACACAAGCTGTCAAACCTTAAGTGGTATATAGAGGTGCTCAAGTCTCTGAGTTTATTCAGAGATGATGCTATGAATCAAACATCAGCAAATCAATTCAATACCACAGCCATTGGCCATGACAGAAAAACAAATGACAAGCGAGACTGGGGAGGCTGACGGGACGTGGATCGTTGAAAATGACCCGGAGGCACCTCAGAAAAAACGAGATTCCGCCTGGCTCAAGCCCAGGCACCTGTATCTGATTTCTCTTGGAGGTAAGTCGTCAGAGCAGCTTTATTTCGAACCCCTCAAATCAATCAATCAATCAATGAACAACGAACTAACAGGAGTCGCCCAGGTTGCATTGGCACGGCTTATCTGGTCGGTTCTGGACGCACCTTGGCCAGAGGAGGCCCGGCGATGACACTGTCTGCGTTCGTCATTATCTGTTCCGTCGTTTGGGTCTTTTCCACCCTGCTGCTCGAAATCGCAGCGTATATCCCCTTACATGGAGCTGCTCCGGACTTCTACTCAACAACTTTCCTCTCGAAATCGTTTGGTTTTGCTTTGGGCTGGAATTACTGGTATGCATACGCAATTCTGGTTCCTTTTGAGGTGACCACGGCGACACTCATTATTCAGTACTGGGATCCGCCGGTGAACGACGCAATATTTATCACCATCCTAATGGTAATCATCGTCGGATTGAACTATCTGCCCGTGGCTTCTTCTGGAGAAGCCGAATTTGCCTTCTCCTCCCTCAAACTTTCCCTCCTTCTTGGCCTGATTATTCTGTCGATCGTACTGGCAGCCGGAGGAGGCCCCTCTGGCGACCGCGTCGGATTCAGATACTGGCATGATCCAGGCCCAGCGAACCCTTGGATCATCGAGGGAAACGCAGGCCTGTTTGTGAGCTTCCTTGGGACGCTTGTTAGCGTTATTCTCCCTGTAAGTTCCCCATTCCTTATCGTTGCGCATATGACAATCAGCAAACCTAACGTTCTCAGCTTTCCTTTGCCGTCGAGATGGTGGCTACCACCGGTGGCGAAACCAGAGACCCGCGAAAGACGATACCCGTGGCCGCTAAGGCATTTGTCGTTCGTCTCGTCGTGTTTTATGTACTCCCTATCCTGGCGGTTACATTGACATGCCCATCCAACGCCGAGGAACTCACCTCTGGGGGCGCTGGCGCTGGAGCTTCACCATTTGTTGTTGGAATCAAGCTTGCGGGCATCAAGGTGCTTGATCACATCGTGAATACCGTCATTTTGTGCTCCGCGTGGTCTGCCGGCAACATTTACATGTATCTGGCCTCTCGCTCCATCTACTCGCTGGCCGTGGCAGGAAATGCCCCCAAGATATTCGCCAAGACAAATCGCTGGGGCGTCCCTTATTTCGCTGTGACGAGCTGCGCTGTCATTGCGCTATTGGCGTACTTGAGCGTCAGTTCCAGTGCGGGCGTGGTGTTCAACTGGTTCGTTAATATGATCAATATGGCCGCTTACTTCTCCTGGATTCTGTGCTCGCTCTCGTATCTTCGGTTCCGTAAGGCCCTAGAATTCCAGGGTATCGACCATAAAACTTTGCCGTACGTTTCCATTTGCGGCAAACCCGGTGCATGGCTCTGCATCGTGTTCTTTACCGTTGTTGGCCTCCTCAATGGTTTCTATACGTTCTTCCCCTCTCAGTGGAATGTCTCAGATTTCATGACGGCGTATGTGGGTACTCTACTGTTTGTCATCTTGTATATTGGACACAGGTTCACTATTGGCCGGAAGGAGCCGTGGTTTATCCCTATAGAGGAGATTGATTTGACCGGGGCCAAAGTTGAAGAAGAAATCGAAGGCACACCGCCGGCGGAAAATGGAGGCTCGACGTCAACCACTAAGGATTCTTCCAAGTACCTAGATTCTTTCCCAACTAAGATCTGGCAGAGCCTGTCTCGGAAAAATTGAGCAACTTTGGTGGGATCCCGAGATCAATTTTTCTTGTCATTGAGCATTCGTGCTTTTTTTTTTTTTTGGTCGCTGTTTCATGACAGCAAGACAACCCCTATGTGTAATCTTAACCAAAACGTCGTTATTTTCTGGCACATTTTGATAGATATTGCCATTAGAAGCTCAAAGCCCCATTTCGGCAGAATACTGCCATTGTGACATTCCTATGATTTAAGATGTATTCTGCTTTCCTTTGTCCATCAATGTCCAGGGTCCACCAACCTGCTCTACCCAGGCGTTTGTATGGTCTCAGTATACCACACAACCTTTGATCGAGGCGTGACGCCCCTGTCAACAGAACATGATGTTTCTCAGTGATTTATTCCATTGGGAGGCTAACAGCAAAGTGCGTACAGTATCCCTAACGAACGTCAAATCGCCTTATTTCGGCTAAAGGAAGCAGCAATACATGTGAGGTAGGATGACATTTGTAACCGCTCAGGGCGACCACTGCAAAAATGATGGTGATAAGCTCGTGCACAAACTCTTGCTTGATGAGGCTGTGTCTGCCTTTAAGCATGATATACAGCAGACAAAATGCCATTATTGGTACTCCGTAGACATGGTATTCTTCCAGTAACACCAGGCAGCAGATCTTGTCTGGAACACCAGGTTTGCAACTGAGGCTCAAGCAACACTCTGCGGCGAGTTTCCATGCATTTGGGCCGATGAACACCAGAAGCGGCGTTTCCACCCTATTGACTTGTGTTGCTTGACAGGCTTATTAAAGATTAATAACCCGGTTTCCTTTCCAAATTCGTGCCTCCAGCGCAGGTTGATCCAAAAAGCTCCATCAAGCTCATTGTAACATAAGTCCTGACAGAAGTTCCTGGCTAAAGTGGGGCACTCCGAACTGCCTTGTTTTCCTGCTTATTTGCAGGAACTTGGATAGCAGGGAGCGTTCCTTTTATTCTGTTGTTGCTTGATTCTGTTTTAGCTATTTTGGATAGGTTTGGAAAATCATAAGAAAAGGAAAAAATAAAGGGTTACATGTTTTAATGCTTTAATATATAATGTTTTTTGGCATCGTGGGATGTATTTACAGTACCTGCTGTGAAGGTAGGTAACGTTAACATAGTTGAAAGATTCTGGCCGAGGTTCGAGAGTGGTTGGCGGCGAATCTGCTTGCGGTGGCTGGTGAGCCATCTCTCGCGCCTGATAAAAAATATATAAGTTAACTATTCAAACTAACTACAGATTACCCCGCGCCCAATTAATAGCATTTTGCCGCACCGCGTCACCACCATCGCTTTTGTATATATGCCTGCCATTGATATACAATAATGTCACTTACGGAATCCTCGCCTCAGGAGGCGGCAAGAATTGCCGCCGAATCCTCTCGACACCTTGGAACGCTATCGAATTCTGCTCGGAATGAGGCTTTGGATTTGATGTACGCCGCGCTGTCAAAGCAAAAAGATGCGATCCTCGAAGCCAATGCGAGAGATATCGAAGCTGCTACCAGAGCGGCAGAGGATGGCGAATTGAGCATGAGCCTCATTAAGAGATTGGATTTGGCAAAGCCCGGGAAATACGAAGACATGTTGAAGGGCATTCTGGATGTGCGGGAACTAGAAGACCCCAGTAAGTCACACACCGGTTAATCCCTATATTCTTTTTCTGTATTACTTATTCTTCTCAATCTCTTGCCCACCTTGTACTGGCGTGCTGCCCTCTTAAACGGTGCTAACGAATTGATAGTTGGGAAGGTTACTCTCCGGACCCTCTTGGACGATGACCTCATTCTCGAACGAGTGACATGTCCCATCGGAGTATTACTTATAATATTCGAGGCACGCCCAGAAGTGATTGTAAATATCGCTGCCTTATCAATTAAGTCCGGAAATGCCGCTATCCTGAAAGGTACTGACTGCTATTCTATTAAACCACTCTATACTCGGGTCGTGAGAGATATCCTGCTAACACCTAATCCATTCTGAAGGGGGCAAGGAATCGACCGAATCCTTCGTGATCATTTCCAATGTCATTGCAGAAGCAATATCCCAGTCGCAAGTTCCAAACGCTTCTATCCAACTCGTTAAAACGAGAGATGCTATCCTCCCCCTCCTGGCACAGGATAAATATATCGACCTCGTCATTCCCCGTGGATCCAATGACCTCGTTCGCTACGTGAAAGATAACACCAAAATCCCCGTTCTCGGCCATGCTGATGGCATCTGTTCGATATATCTTCACTCGGACGCCGACTTGTCAATGGCAACAAAAGTTATAATCGATGCCAAAACCGGCTATCCCGCCGCATGCAACGCCGTAGAGACACTTTTGGTGGACCGAGAGGCGGTGTCCACTCTACTACCGGCCATTGGGCAAGCCCTGCTCTCAAAAGGCATCACCCTTCGTTGCGATGCAATGTCGAAACAGGCTCTCCTCGAAAAGCTCACAGCTGCACAATCTGCACTATTGCAGGACGCAACCGAGGCTGATTACAGCACTGAATTCTTAGACCTTACCCTCGCAATCAAAACAGTCTCACCATCGTCCACGGGGACGTCTGTAGACGCCGCCATCAACCATATTAATACACACTCGTCGAAACATACAGATGCTATTTTAACCTCCTCGAGGACAACTGCAGAACGTTTCTTGGCTGGTGTCGATAGCGCGGGTGTTTATTGGAACGCGAGTACTCGGTTTGCCGACGGGATGAGATATGGATTTGGGACAGAGGTTGGAATTAGTACGAACAAGATTCATTCGAGGGGACCGGTAGGCTTGGAGGGTTTGACTATCTACAAATATTTAGTGCGCGGCAATGGTCAGGCTGCGGGTGATTACTTTGAAGGTGAGGGTGGGAAAGCCTGGAAACATCAGAAGTTAAGCATATAAGTCCTGGGGGCACCAATTCTTTCAAATATCTGAAAATATGAGATATATGAGCATATAATCGATATTCCTCCCATAAACAAAAAGCACGAATGATATAAATTAATGAGAACTTGTTGCTTCGTTCACACCCACGCGAGTCTTTGAAAATAATCCCCCCTGTAGATTACAGATGCTTCCTATTGACTGGATTGAAGATTTGAAACTTTCCTGTGCTCCACTGGAGAGACAATCTTTTGTTACCGCTGCTTCGCTTTTCCTTTCTTTGAATGAAGAGAGAAAAAATCCGGCTGAAATTGGACGTAATTAATACGAGGCTGAAAAAAGGACAAACCAAAGGTTCAGGAACTCCAGGGAGATAAAGTTGTGAAACATCACTCATGATGGGCTTGTTCAATCTGACTAGAAACCTATAGTGGCCAATATCGCAAGCCCGCCTCACACATTTTGCTGAACCCAAACAAGAACCCATAGAAAAACACCTTAAACCTTGAAGCCACGCGACCGTCTCCGACCACGAGCCCGTTCGAATTTCCGACCTTTGCTTTCGACTCTTGGTTTCTACAGAGGTGAAAATGAGCGAGTTAGCACACGGATATCCAGAACTGACGCAAATAGGTATGTATTCGAAAATTTCTAACCTTTCCACTGTGTGGGCCGAATCCGAAATGTTTGAAGGATTCTCTGGCATTCTTGGGACCCCGCAGCAGCAACGTGTTGGCACCAGTTGGGGCTCTAAGCGCGAGTTGATCGAGAGTCAAGGTTTCCCCACCAGCTTTCTCGATTCTAGCTCTGGCCGTAGAAGTGAATCTGAGAGCTGCGACTGACATCTTTGGGAGGTTGAGGAGGCGGTTGTCATCAGTGACGGTACCAACAACGACAATGGTCTTTCCCTTGTTTGCTTCAGCGGTCTCCTTGGTTCCTACGGCGCCTACGATTCGAGAGAGAGAGACGGGAGGGCGGTTGACGCGCGACATAAAGAGACGGCGAAGGACGACTTTGTTGAAATTGGAGTCGGTACGGCCTGTGTAATTTGGATTTTAGAAATGGGGTTTCTTTTTCAGAATTGCTGAGTCGCCTTTTGTTGCCCTAATTCTTCTTCAACTTCAAGGAATTTCGCGGGGATTTAGCTTACGGGCAAGAAAGCGGTAGAGCTTCACGAGAAGCAAGAGGTAGACATTCTCGCTCTTGGGCGCCTTGCGGTGGGAGTCCCGGACATGGTGACGGTCCAAATCGATACCTGCAAAGATTGGGAAGAGAATTGTGTCAGTATTCAACCTCAGCAGACGCAAGTCATATATAACCAACGCGAAAGATTCTTCGGAATAAAGTCAGGATAAATTCTAAAGATGCTTACCCATGGCTGCTGGTGGAAATGGATACCGTTGTCGAAAGTTGACTTTTGCACCGATGCGAGATTCGAAGACAGCAAGATGTTCTGCTTGAACAATATTTTGCAGCGGAGGGAGTGTGCGGGCGTAACCCTACGCTAACCCGTTTGGGACGGATGTCTAGAGCCGCGTTCGCCAAGTCCTATTCTCCCATGCTAGTCCGTAAACGGAAAGTGGCGCTGTTCCCAACCTTGCGGCGCTTCACCCTGAACAACGGTCAACTTTTGCGAACGAAGTATAAAATGCGATGAGAAGTCTAATATAATTGATTGTTTTTTTTTCTTCTTTTTTTTTTTGGTATATACCTGGGCACCTATATACTAACGTATGTACAACCCTTGCGCTATATTGATTAGCCGAACGACTAGTCTATGGAATTGGATTCAAAAGACAATTCTCCATTTTTCCCTCTCTAAAACGATGTCGACCTCTAGCAATTCTTCAGCTCGTCAGATGCGAGAAGTATACGGAAATCCGAGAAACGAAAAGTGAAAAGGAAAAAGAAGAAAGAAAGAAATAGACAGATGGAACATAGTGAGCCACTGAAGGGATAATTTCGAATATGTATGGCATGATATCACAGCCAAGGAAATCTTTGACAGACAAGCGGGTCCAAGGCGGCGCGGAATGTGTATAACAATCGGCTGAAGTTGATCCCGGCATGTGAGGAGTGCGTATCGGGACTAGGTTGCCATTTGCGCTTTGGGACATTTTAATCACTATTATCCTCACTAAGCCCGACAAAAAAATCGCGCGTTAGTTCATAGCTGAGCCAACTGCTCGCCATGCTTGGGGCCACTTTAAGCAAGTTCGGAACAATTCCTTTATATAAGCCTTTGACTCCCTCTTGCTTTATAATAAGCTTCACGGCATCCCACACGGAGGCGTATTGGTACCCCAAACCTGACATGGTATTGACCTGGAATCTTCTTCGGAGGACATCACTGTAATGTTTAATTAGAATAACATTTAAGAAAGTAAAAAAGGAAAATTCCGCCTTACAATGGATATGTGCATGTTTGAGCAACGGCTCCTGATATAGCACCAGCCAGAAGCTTGCGGTAGGAGCTAGGGTTAAGATCCCCTTCAGGGGTCAGGTACTTTCGTACTGACTCGTAAGTCATAAAATTTAATCCAACCTTTAAAAGAGTTTAGCGTTGACCATTGGGAGTAATGGGAAGTATTCCAGTGATTCAAACACTTACATAAGGAGCGACGCCAGCAATGGTGGGGACTATTCCACGGTAAAGAGCGAGGAAGCCACCTTCGGTCTTGTACATCGACCGCATTGTCTGAAATATTCCGGGTAACTTTTGTTCTGGTCCCTTACGCAGTTCGCTAAACGACGCAGACTGTATCGAAAGTCGCGTTCTTACGATATCTAATGGATAAGTAAACGTGACAGACGTGATACCCGCCATGCCTCCACATATTAAGCGACGAAAGGGGGTAAGTTCGCCGCCAGGTGTTGGTTCAAAGAGCTGAGATCCATGTTAGCAAAATATACAGTAATCCAGCAAATTCCGATACTTAAGCTTACCCTTCTATAAAAACTGTAGCTTCCAAACTGTACAGCAGAATAGGGCACTATGCGTATGCAATTTGTCCCATTGCCACGCATGTAACCTCTCCACCCTTCTTCTTTACCTATTTTGACCAAAGCCTTCCAGATAGACAATTTGTATTCCGTTCGGCCTACGCTCTGAATTTGAAGCAAAATCTTCAATCGCTCGAGGGGGGAAACTATCGTTCGAGATACCGCACCGGCAACCCCTCCTGCAATGAAAGCGGCGGTCACAGGTTCTGATAACCTGTCCCGAGTTTGTCTAAGGAGGGAAGTAGGCGGTTGCGGAAGAGTGTCCTAGTTGTATTGATTAGATAGTTAACCCCAGTGAAACTGAAAGGTCGGAAACAACATGACGTTTCCCAAGAAGGAGATGAAATATCCATACCTCGATGGGCGATTTGGGTTCGCCCGATGATAACGGTGTCATTTCCCTTTCCGAAGCTTCATTTCGAGCTGTATCTCTAGGACCGAGGCTCATGGTGAGGAACCCGCGTCAAGAACCCAGACTCCCACGTACGGGTTGAGTCCCCGATCTCACAAACTAGCCAAAGCACGTTGGACGAGTAACTCGCTTCGCCTGAGTATTTTTGGAAAGCTGTTTCATCAGGCGGGGACAAATATATATATAGAGAGAGAGATTTGCAAATATGTGCTAGTGGTTTGAAATGCAATACTCTGGCAACAGGAGTCTTAACACTGCACAGTCCATGGAAAAGCGTACACCCCGTGAAGCAGGTTCGGGTACTTGAAACAGTAAGCCGAGGGAAAGGTTGAGATATCGAATGTTATATGTTCCAAAAGTTTCGCTCGCTTTCTCCCTTCCGTTCTCTTTTTATTCCTTATCAATCTGCCAAACGGGAGAGGCAGATGCTAGGGCTGACCGATGAGTAAATACGTCAACTGATCAGGTATGGAGATCGGCACCACGAGGACGATGATATCAATTGCGACAAGAAGCCGCGACGGTATTGCCGAGCGGATAGTGGTGCATTCAGCTAGTGAGTGTAGCGGCAATAAACGGTATATCCAAGGCGCTCCAGTGTCCCAGTTTTGCGCTGGCTTCGAATTCGGCGTTGGCTGACTTTTTCGGGAATCTTGATTCTATTTTTTTTCGCTCTTTGTCGTCGTTACTATCACGTGATCGAGCGGCATTCCGAAGGGCCAGCCTTGTCCCCCCCTGCCTGAGACCGCTGAAATACCGATTACGTTCGGATATTTTATATTATTCATATATACAGATCTGTACATTCTCGTACATCCACGGATGCTATTTGCGAGATTTTTTTTTATCATGAGTACCTGGGTAGGCACGGAACACACTACATATAATCGCCACAGCAAGAAGAAACCCGAGAGGCTGCGTGAAAAACACGTAACCTTAACTTATACGAGCGCTCGCTGTACCTAAGGTACTCTGTACTCTGTACTGTCAGATATATTGTAACAATAATACGTCGACCATCGGCGAATCCTGTAATATATCAGGCGTATTGGGCGTATTCTTCGTGTTACCAGCCAGTGTGTTTTTTTTCGTCCAGCTCAACATTTTCTCTTCGTCACCGTCGTTCGTCCTAGTCGTCGTCTCTTCTTCTATCTTCAACAACCTCACCTCACCATCCCCATCCCCCATCTCCATCCATCTCTCCTCCTCTCTCACCATCATCTATCCCTTCATCTCCATCACCTCTTTTTGCTGCCCTTTTTTAAGCTGGTGCTTTTCCATCCACTCTGTTTGGTATTCTTTTATTTCTGTCGTTGTTTGGCTCTCTGCTTCCTCTGCTTTCCCTGCTACTGTTGTTCAACTATCCCTTTTCACCATGTCTCGTGGCGGCACTACTCTCTATGTCACTGGTTTCGGCCACGGTACTCGAGCTCGAGAACTAGCCTACGAATTCGAACGGTATGTCCTATTCGTCGATCCTCCCCTGCCGATATCCTGCGGACGGTCCCTCCCTCTTCGTTCGTCTTGACTCGAAAAATTCGTGATACCGATGCTTCTACTGCTTCCTCCTCTCCCCACCCCCCCCCCTTTTACCTGGCGCCCGACCGCACGGCCTTACCGGCGCTTTTCTTCCTGAATAACTGTCCACCATGAAAATAATGATGATTCTTGGCATGGCTCCTCCTGAGTCTTAAAAAAAATCATATTTTTTGCATCCCTTCGAGCCGTTCTCTCATCCACTCTCCTCAACTTTTCTCTACTCGCGATTACTTGCATCAGAGCATCTCATAGTGCAATTTGCTAACCCATCTAATGAAGATATGGTCGGCTTGTTCGCTGCGATATCCCAGCTCCCCGTACCGCTTCTAGTCGACTGTAAGTCCCTTTCTTCGCGTCGAATAGCGAGAGCATGATCTGAATTAGTTTTGAATGACCTGACACTATGGACAGCTTTGCGTTCGTTGAGTACGAGAGCCGTCGAGATGCCGACGACGCCTATCATGAAATGCACAACAAACGTATCGGTAGGGACGACCTTCTAAAAATCGAGGTAAATAATCACTGTTTTTCGATATTTTATTTAGTTCGGGCTAACAGTTATTAGTGGGCACGTACTCCTCCATCTGCGTCCTGGCGCTTTGATTCCGGCCGTGACCGCCGCCGAGACCGTACTCCCCCTCGCCGTCCCCGCTCCCCATCTCCCCGACGAGCTCGCGGAGAATTCTCCCCCCGCAAAGATGACCGTCGCGACCGCGATTACGAGAGACGTGACCGCGACCGCTCGCGGAGTCCTGATGACCGAGACCGTGAGCGGGACCGGGATCGCGACATGAAGGATGATCGCGATAGACGTGACGACGATCGCGAGAATGGAACGAACAGTGATGATAGGAAAGGTATGGGCTTAGTGTTCAATTTTCAAAAAAAAAATAATTAATTCTGATACAGCCTTCGCTAACCTTAATCTTTAGTACCCCTGGATTCTCCAACCCCTGCTCATGATGAGCTGGATACTGCTGAGTGAATCCGAGTTTTGCATCCCCTGATCAAATAACATTGCGCCCACCATTTTTTCTAAAAAGGAAAAATGATGGCGGTAATTTGTTCTGCAGTAACCCCGCCCTTTTTCGGCCTCGAAACTGGGAGCTATATGGTGCCTGGAAACCACATTTTAATAGGTAGCCCACTTGAAAGTCGCAGACTGTTTCGATAATCGGTATTTCGTCACAATATATGCAGATAATACACCCCTTGCAACCCCCTCTTTATCATTCCTCGGTTCTGTTTTTTTTTTTTAAAAAAAAAGAATGTTTTGCCCAATGCTTGGCTTCTGTTTTGTTTTCTGTTTTGTGTTTTCTGTTAACTTTTCTTTGTCACACGAAATGTGCTTGCTAGGGGAGGGTAACGTCGATTTATATTGACAGGAGTCCATTCTCCTGGTGAAGTCAACGAAAGCTACCATTGCGCTCTCTCAAAAGCCTACACCGCTTGCGGAAGTTCAGCGCTTTGTTTTCGTAATTTCTCCCTGGGCAACTTGCTGGTTTGGAAACGCCTGCCAGTGAGTTGTTTGCCATTATTGACTTTCTAGTTTACAGATAGCTCCATAATTTGAAAAGTACCCTTTGTCTCTAAACACTCTTCTTCCAAGTTCATACCATTATCTACTTCGAGAGAAGCATAAAAATTCAACCTTCATATTGCCAGTATAAACAACCTAACTTTCTCTACTCAATTTGCCTTTTCATACAAAACAAATCATGTCTAGAGCATAATTTCTTACTTTTGGATAGTGATATTGGTATCTAAGCTTCAAGAGAGCCTATGAGCTGGTAGGTTACCTACACAGGTTGTTGTCACGGCGGACAGCGAACCAATTAACCAATCAATGAACCGGGAATGAGGATGCGGGTTACAGAAAGGGGTGAAGATACAAAAAAAGAAAATAAAAGAAAAGCAAGACTTGTAGTTAGGGAAAGTTAAAAAGGGGTGTGTGTTGTCGCAGGAAAGCAAGTATCTAGCCAGCCATAGAGATTGGTCCATAACAGTCTCCTGGGACATTTTTCGTTCATGCAGCAACCATTTTCTTACATCTTCTCGTAAGTAGCCATCAAAGAGCCTGGGAAAAGAAAGATTATTAGTAAATTAATACAGACATCATATATTGGAGAGGTGACAATTTATACAACAAGGGTAAAATTAAGGGGGAGAAATGCCAACATACCAATAAAAGTGGTAACCAGTCGGGAGCGAACTTGGCAAATATCTTCGGGGACAAGCCAGATGGTCGCGCCCATCTTCCGTGCAATACTGATACTCAATTTCGCGTTTGCGTACGCATCTTCATCTGTACGTCCGGAGGTAACCAGGTCGTAGTCTACATAGTTGTTCTTCATTCCGTTGAGGACATCAAGCAAGAAAATACCAGTTCCAATTGCCTGGTCCTTGAAACTGCGGATGGCCGAACTCTTGCCCCCAGCGCGTGACATGTCATTTGCCCATTTGATCATTTCACTGTCGGTGATCTCACGCTTACCCATTCTCTGCGCGAGTGAGGATAATGTGTTGGTGATATCCTTGCGCATGAGCTGCCATACGAGTCCGAGGGTCAGTGTGCGCTGGCCGTCAGTAATATCGGCTCCCTGGATGCCGACAAGGGAAAAGTGGTTTTGTTTTCCTAGTTCAATGGCATAGTTTGTATTCTCCACAGCCTTGAACCGCATGAGCTCGCCCCCGGAAGCAGGGGGTTTGTTGACATGTCTCCAGTTAACGCTTCCTGGGATAACTTTATCATAAGCCTGCAGGAGAATTGTTCCGTCGCGAAGGTCGTCAAATAACGAGTTGACAGCAGGCTGCACATCCAGAGAATTCAACCAAAGAGTGAAAACACGGGCTTCACGCTCACCCTCGGCATCAAAATCTTCGACTTCAAGCTTTTCTTCCTCTGTAATAGGATCTAGGCCTGGATGTGTGTTGAATAAGTTTGCCACGAAGGCAAGGTTGAGCTTCGGGTTGCCCGCTACTAGAGATGTTGGAGTCAAAAATTTGCGGCATTCAAGGAGGTCTGCATTTTCCAAGACCTGATTTGCTCGCTGGAGTAAGTCGCGAGTTTGGAGAGGTGCACGGGAGCAGATATCTGGAGCTAACTGGTTGAGAAGGATCGTATAATTTTCTCCATCCTTGACGTCGTTTGAGAAGTTGGTGACTCTGAATTATTTTCATCTACTATTAGCGGTGTCATAGAAAGTCTATTTCTAACAGGTACATACCTCCTATCCCACTTAGCATTCTTCAGATGGTAATTGAACCATCGCAACAAGATCTGTTCCGGTGGAAGCCGGAGAAACTGTTCCAGGGTCTCATCATCTTCCAAAAGCCTGTAGAGTTCAGGATGAAGCTTGATATCGATTTTTCCGAGAAGGCCTCTGCGGATAACCTGCCAGATCAAGCCTAATATGAGATGCTCTCGAACTTCGATGATATCACCGCTACCGATATTGACAACAGAGCAGCCAATGCCTTTAGCGGAGTTAATGACGACATTGTTGTTTTCGGTCATATGGAAAGCATTTAACTGCTTTATTTTCTTGCCTGGGCGGTTCAACACTCGTTCATCAATGGTATCGGGAACGCTGTCATTGATCAATTTGGCGAGCACCAGGCCGTCTTTACATTCGTCGAACATCTCGAAGGTATCAGTTGGGAAAGGAAGGAGGTGGCCAATATCGGGATCACCGGCTAGGACTGCGTTGATATGTCGTGTGAATTCAGTCCGTTCGTCTTCATTGATGGTGTGGGTGACATTCGCAGAGGAGCCTTGAACATGAATCCTCCCCCCGATACTCCCCTTGGATACATGGCGGGCACCGGTTGGACCTGTGGGGGTTGGTACTGGACCAGCAGAACGTTGGGACGGCGCGGATGAAGTATCGCGGAGTTTTGCTATCAGCTGCAAGGCAAAATAAATGTTAGCGCCTACAATGTGGACTCCAGAGAAGCGGGGAATATGCGAGGTGCTTGGGGCGTAGTTACATCAACGTAGTCCTCGAGCTCAACGCGCCTCGAGCTGTCCAGTTCGACCTGCTTTAAGGCCTGGCGAACAACATCGTATGGCTGTCTTTCAGACTGCTGGGTTGCTTTGATAGCAGTAGCCTCGTCAAGATAGCCCTTGTCATCCACATCTAGACGTCGAAAAGCATCTTGGAGGGAAAATATTTCGCTCTGCTGGAACTGGGGATATTTCCTGATATTAGTTGCAAATAATTCATTAGCGCCCTGGAGGTCCATTCAATCTGCGCCAATACTAGTATCTCATACTTTTGGAGTTTTATGACGTTCATCGCGACAGTAGAACAAGGTGGCTCTGGTTGAGGGTAGGGTATAGAACTTTGTGTTGGCGGGGTAGATGTATGAACAAAGGGCGAGTCCAGCGACTCGAAAGCTAAGGAACCACAATCGATGGTAGGTCAGTGGTAGATAAAGAAGCACAGGCCTCACTCGTGGAAATTGGAAGCACAGCGCGGTAGTTGGTACAATGTATGGGTATATATATCTATTTGTCGTGGTGGTTGCAGCAGTTGAAGTTGTAACGGAGGACGTCCAAGTAGGTGGGATGGGGCTGAGGCCGCGTATCATGAAGCTTGTACCAGGCGATACCAGGGCAGGCAGCAGCATTCTGTGTAGTATCGCTGTATTTTACGGCTGCCATACAACCACCTACGTCATGGGCAAAGCCAACCATTTTTATCGTCAGCAACATGATGACAACAAATATGTCCTTTATTATCAGCCCTCAGACATATCCGCGCACCGCGCGTCCAAGCTGGAGGCAACTGTTTTTAATTAAAGACTTAAGTTTACCTATACCCCACGAGTTGGCTACTGTATCATACCATACCGTTTTTGTGCTTTTGGTTCGAAGTAAGAGCTCTCGGTTGTCTTCCAACACCGCTCCTTGATTTGGAGATATCGGACAAGGACCTGACATTTGGCCTCATAAGCCAATATTTTTCTCGAAACTGGCAAACTACTCTTGTTTACTCTTTCGTCGCTCGTTTCAACTCTGTCCTACTAGCTTCACACAGCTGCGGAAAACGATTTGGGGTCGTTGGGGACAGATGCCCAATCCCGACCAGCGGGCGGATTCTTTCCCCGCTGCCTCCCCACGCAATACATCACGAAGTGGAACACCCCAGCCTGAAGGCTCGGAGGCTGAGAATGCAAAACCATGTTTACAACGGTCGCAGGGTCGTGACCATACCGTATCCCAAGTCCATCGCATCAGCGCAGCTCGCTATCCAAAAGATTGCCCCCCGCTAAAAACTAGGTGGTTCTATGCGGTTGATACTCCAAAGTCGAAACCATCGTTCTGGGGCAAGGAGGCAGTTGCTCCTAAATCTCAGGGAGCCCCTAAAAAATTCGTTCCGTTTTCAATACGAGATTCTCAGTCTATTGAAGCTGCTTTTCAGGATCTTGCGGACCGAGAAGATGCTGCGGAATCATCCAAATCGAAGGACATACCCAGGGATCCTGCTTCGCAGAACGTCAAGGTTCCCGTCAATGAAGATTACTTATTCGACGTCGACATTCAGAAGAGGGAACTTAGTCCCGCTTATTGGATAGGCCCGATATACGAGGTTAGACGTGGTTCTTGGTTCTTTCAGGAAGGCTCAAATCTCCGTCCGTGTGATGAAAATCTTGCAACTCAGTTGGAGGAAGGCTATTTGAAAGTGAAACCATGGAATATCCAACGCAAGCGCTCATCAAGCAACCCGTTAGCGAGCAATGCGTCTGTATCTTCCAAGGAACCCAGAAACAAAGGGTCGTTGAACTCCAATGCGGACCAAGTCAACAAAGAAAGTCCATCCAATGTAGCAGCGGGGGCACTTTCATCCAGTACTGTGAATGAAACATACCGCCTTTTTGGGTCCTACATGAACAATACAGTCGCATACCAGGATGCATCTACAGCATGGCTTATGTCTGATGATTTTGTATCGAGGATGAGCAATACCGTATATCAGAGGCTCGGTGCAACCGCAGGGTCAAAAGTCGTTCGCGGATATTCGGAGAGCAAAAAAGTTAAAGAACCAGCAGACGGGAAAGCCGCCGAGTTAACACCCAAAAACTCGAATAAGTCCGTTAAAAGACGATCGGCTCCTGCTGGCTCTTTGTCTTCACCCTTTGCCCCAGATGATTTAGGCCAGGAGCAGCCACTTGCCGCCTTGGACCGCCAAAGAAGCCCACTTGAGCGTCAGATGTCATCTTTGACTGGGGAGCGACAGGACGATGCCCAACTAAAAGAACTCGAAGAACAGGCGCGGAAACAGGAAGAGAAAGAGATGGAAGATTCGGGAGAAGTGGAAGGCGAAGAAGAGGACAGAGAAATTGATCACCTTATTCTTGTCACTCATGGGATTGGCCAAAGATTGGGACTGCGTTTAGACAGTATTAATTTCGTGCACGACGTCAATGCCCTCAGGAAGACAATGAAAAGCGTATACGCCGCATCACCAGATTTGCAGGCTCTTAACTCGCAAGTCGATTCCGAGCTCAAAAATTGTCGTGTCCAAGTCCTTCCCGTATGCTGGAGACATTTGCTTGACTTCCCAAAACAAGGACTCAAGCAGTACCGCAAAGAGCTCGACCTTGCTGACGCCGATAAAATGGCAGCCGAAGATGAGCACTATCCTAGTTTGGCCGACATAACATTAGAAGGGGTCCCTGCTGTTCGAAATCTGATTACAGACCTAGCTATGGATGTTCTGCTTTACCAGAGTGCCTATCGAGAACATATTGCCGGTATCGTGCAAAGGGAATGTAATCGCATATATAAACTTTTCAAGGACCGCAATCCAACGTTTAAAGGTTCCGTCAGTCTTTGCGGCCATTCTTTGGGTAGTGCAGTAATTTTCGATATCCTCTGCCAACAGCCAAGGGATTCAGGACAGGTTAAGCCCCCTAATAGGGATTCTAAACGTTTTCAAAATAGAAAAGCTGAAAATCAGCAATCAGAAGCTTTCCCCTTGGATTTCGAATGTGCTGATTTCTTTTGCCTCGGATCTCCGATTGCCCTTTTCCAGATGTTGAAAGGGAAAACTATTGCCGGAAGGGACTTTAAAAGCTCAAAATATTCTCGTCAATCATACAACCCTACGGACTCTCAAGATATTTCAACAGGGACATCTATAATGGACTCGACCGGATCCCCTTGTTTTCCCAATTCAGTCTCGTCACCTAAATGTAATCAACTGTTCAATATCTTCCATCCGTCTGACCCTATTAGTTACCGCATTGAACCTTTGATATCCCCAGCAATGGCTTCGCTGAAACCTCAACCGCTGCCATATGTCAAACGCACAATATGGAGTACATCAGGCCAGAGCCTCACCAATATCAGTACTCGAGTGGGTCAGAGCGTCGGATCTCTCTGGTCCCAGTTTGCTTCCGGTGTTGCAAGCAGCTTTCTGAACCGCAGTTTGGGCTTGAGTGACGGATCAACACAGACACAACCAGCTGCTGGAGGTCCATTAAAAACAACTGGCCTAGGTAGCGAGTCAGATAACGAGAAATCGCTCGCGGTTAGTGGGGAAGTGGTGACCAACGACCCGAACCGATCCCAGAGATACCCGACGCTCATCGATGCGAACATCGAAACATTATATGACGGGTTCCAGAAAACTAGGGACTCACCGATCGACATAGCTAGTGGGTCGGAATCATCAACAATTGAAGAAATCGAGGCGGGAAATCGCGCGCGCAAGATAAGGTATGAGGAGGCGAAAGTGCGCGCTTTGAATTCCAATGGCCGGGTTGACTATAGTATACAAGAGTACGTTTTAAACCACTGCCTTATGTATTCGTGTGATATATTCAGGGTTTTTTCTTTTTAATATTTTTAACGCAGGCTAACCTAAGAGCGATGATACAGAGGAGCGTTTGATATATCGCTTATTGCCAGCATTGCCAGCCATCTTTCCTACTGGGCCGATGAGGATGTAAGCCACTTTATCATGTCGCAAATGTTGTCAAGAACGCGTAAGGAACGCCGAGATGGTAAAACTTCACCTCCCTGCGAGCGATGATGTCGAATCCAGGGGTCGCCCGATGAGGTCATCGGACGTGATACGATTGCCCCTGGCAAACAACCTACCTGTTATCATGTTAAGAACGCGTGAGTGCGTGATATGGACATTGGTGTTCAAAACCGGAAATCTACTATGTATCCACTTTCAACCCTCTCCTGAGGTAACTGCAGAATACCAGTACGTGCAATACCGATTAAACTAAATATCGGTCTACCTGACGCATCAGGTTGTGCCCTAGGCGGATTGGATATAGCCGTATATGTGTATCGTAGGATAAAACTTGAGTAATTGATTCGTATTTCTGCGTAAATATGCCCAGTTGTATGGTGTGACAGCGATTCCAGTAAGTAAAGCATGTATCAATTTTGCTCCCCCTATGGAGCTTATATTAGATTCGCCATCCCTCATACTCCGTGCCCAGGTTTTCCAGCTTGATGACGGGAATTTTGCTTTCCGCGCCCAAGCGTTTTGCGGGTGTCATAACTACGTCATCATTTCCATCCAACTTCTCTCTCCTCATAAGAATCAACAGCTCCCTCTTTCAGCACCATTTATTTTTTTGCCTTCAGCCTTCAGTCTACTATTTAAATACTTCAAGGATAGCTAAACGCTGGAATTTATACTCTTGACCATTTAAATAATAAACAAGTCTGCACAAGAGCACTGTCTACCACTCGAACAACACCTACAGTATTGATTCGAAAACATGGCCACTCTTCAATGTAAGTCAGCTTACCCGCCCAATCCCGTTGCTAAATAACCTTCACTAACACGTACATCTAACCTCCAGATCTCCCCGCCGTCAAACCATCTGCCATTGCCCTAGGCACTATCTTCAATCACGTTGCATCGTTCGGTGTCCTAACCCCAGTGTTCGGTGATACCTACCATCGCGCACAGGCCGCCAACTCAAAGGAGGAATTTTTCAAGTCCAAGGAAGCTGCTTCTGCCGCAGCAGCATGGAGCAGCTCTTTGATCGGTAGCGCCGTGCAGAGCTACGGAGTTGGCGCGTTGATCAATGCTACAGGCACATTGAGTTATAAGGGAGCTGCTTACCTGGGAAGCTTGATTTTCTTTGCGAGTGCGGCGCCTAGTGTAAGTTGCGTGCTGTTTTCTGATTTGTTTGGATGATTGATTCAGCCCAAGCCTGAATAATGGCCCTGGCTGGGTGAAGATTAATCGAGTCATGGTTAACTCATTGGTTTGCAGTTCATCTCACAGGTTGTTACGGAGCGAAGACCGATGGATACTATTGCAGTTGGCGCCCTGACAAGAGTCCTAGAGACTGTTGGGTTGAGCTTGTTCCTCACCTGGTGGGGAACGAGAACTAATCCCTTCGATTAGATTAGGGATAATTGGTACACTGGCGGACATATTCGACTGCACTAAGGTTTGTTAGGAAGGTAGGGAGGATATGAGGAAGAAGAATGGGAAAGGGTTGTCGAATTTGTATACGTGATTCGCTGTGTATAAATGCGTGTGCGTTTAATTCCAAGGTCGCTCTTTGTGCGGCCGTAAGAAATAAAAACATATCATATGATGTATGTATCCACCTGGAGATAACTACTTGGAGTGATGCTCGAAGCTATGTTTCTTTATGCTCGGTTCCTTTATTATTAATGAACGCCATAATAATAAAAAAAGCTTCAATAATTGGAATGCTTTCTCTGGCAGGAGTTTGACATAATATTTTTTTTCCGAATAGTTTTCTTGAGCCGGGAGAATTTAGGAGACGAAGAGTAGCTCGGGGCTTCATTTCGTGTTCCCATTAATCTCTATGCATATACTTTGGGCCTCTGGAGAATCATTGAAAGTGCATAGATAGAACCACTATCTAAGAAAAGGAGGAAAAGGGGTGGCAATGGCGAGCGAGGGAGAGCATTGGGAACCTTTAGGTACCAAGTGCAACCTAGAGAGCGGCGGAGCCACTTTTTTGCTGCAGAGAATATAGACAAGAAAGAACAACATCCCTATTATATAATTTCCATATCGTATATGGCATTGGAAACAGTAGTTAATCTATAGAATTACCTGCAGATAAATAGGAAAAACAGACACAAAAGCGCTGAAAAGAGGCGTTCAGAGTTCTATGA
>QGQJ01000621.1:0-13529 GCA_003206725.1 Blastomyces emzantsi | reverse complement strand
TTTTTTTTTTTTTTTTGCTGTCCTGAAGGATGTTGGCCGTATTGCAAAGTTAGTTCTTTTTGATACCTTACCTTAGCTCCCTTATTATTATATATTTAATAATGTCACCAACGACAGTTGTTCTGCTTGTTCCCCTATCACTCCTGTAGTGCTTGAATTATCTAACCGGTAGTCCACTGTAGGACCCTTCAGATGAATTCACGTACTGCTAAGAAGCAGAATCAAAAGGCAAAGGAAAGGTATAGAATGTCAATGGGGGCCAACGGCCGGCCCGTACTCATGATAAAATTAAAATAAAATAAAATGCCAAACACAAGAAACGGGGTCGTCCAAAACATGAAATTTATTTTTAAGAAACAAAAAACCAAACAAAAACTAACGCCCCCGCGAAAATACATTGGGTATCAAAACGGGCAAAAGGAAATCCAAAATGGCGGATCTAGATACATACCCTTCCAAATTACAAAGTGAAAACGCCACATAAGACGAGGGATGAAATAAACAGCGACGCCATGTCCTGCCAACATGCAAAACAAGATTAAAATAACAAAACCAAAACCAATAAAAAACAACCCGAATACACAAACTCCAAGGCATATAGGCACCGAAGTGCTTAAAGCCGGGCTCGAGTACCGGGCTAACAACAAAAAAAATGAAAAAAAGAAAGACGAAGAAAAGGTTACAAACCCAGAAGTACGCAGGAGGACGGAGAAAACCTCGGATCCTGCGAGTCAGGCTCATACCAAAAAACAAAACCAAAACAAAACAAAACAACGCGATCCCTCGTCCTGAAACAAAAGCAAAAACCACCCCCTCCTCTCCCCTCCCCGGCAAGGTGCAATCTCCCCAGAAGAAAAAAAAAGAAAGACGAACCCAGAAAGAACCGACGCTGCCATCACAGCATTGACCTAACGGGAACCATCTCGTCCTTCTTCGGGTCGAAATCCCCGAAGAAACCCCCATTCATCAGCTCGGCAACGATCCTTTTACGGATCTCGGGAATATCCCTCGCCCCATATCTCAGAGGCTTGCCCAGCGATACCAACTTGGCTGTCGTCAGGAGGAATACCCCGCAGTCACTGCCGTTATTTTGCTGTGGGGAAATCGACGGGAGCACCCGCCACTCCTCTTCCACGAAAAGGTTGCCCAACTCCCTTCGGAGCCATTCCTTGGCCGTGGCGATGTGGCCCAAGGAAGGTGACCCCAGGGAGTCAAAGTGTTCGATAGTTCGAGCGGCCGGTCTTACGACCATGAGGGTCCAGTGCAAGCGGTCGTGGATGGGGACGAAAACCGTCTCCACTCCAAACAAATTCTTGCCCCCGATCTTGGCGCGAGTCGCCCAACGCTTTACGCTCTCGTAACCTTTGTCCCGAAGGTTAGAGAAGAAGTATGTTGAGAAGGCGTGGTACTTGGGCTTGTCGTGCCGCCCAGAATTCCCGGCTTCCTGACGTGCATGGTCGACGATCAACTCGAGATACGCGTTGATTACTTCGTCGTTGAGCCACTGGCGCTTCGTGTAACACGTGTTCAGGGATTTCCGGGTGAGAGGGTCGCCGCGAGGCGTGGTCCCAATCTCACTTTGGTCGGAAAGTGCCATCGCACGGTCCACTTTAGCTTCCCAGTTCGCTGTCAGGTGCTTGACGTAGGGGACTTCTGGAGATCGTAGAAGAGGTTGGTCGTGCTGGTCCGACTGGTCTGCCGGTGTTTCCTTGTCCATTGACTGTGAAGCTGGGCGACCTGATTCCTCTGCTGTGGCAGGCTCGTGTGGTTGAAATGATGTGACACGAGACAGAGGATCATAGGCTCGCAGTGAAGAAATTGGCCGTCCCATTGGAGATTCCGATTCAAGCCAGTGGACTTCTTTGGCTTCCCGACGCGGTCGGGGTGGGCTGGTCAGAAAACCTTCGTACTCGGGAGAGGAGGGGGGCAGTCCTTCTTTGGGTGGTTCAGGCTCTTCGGTTTCAACAGATGCTTCAGGTCGACAAGTAGGTTCTTCCGCTGGAGTGGGCAATTCTGTCGGCGGAGGGGAGGAAGGAGGAGTAGTCGGGGGAAGTTGGGAAAGCGGGGGCCGATTTTCTGGCTCGGGAACATACATCCCTGATACTTCTTCTATAGGTCTACTCCTCAATTTCCCAAAAGATTCATGAAATGCCCGTAGAGCAGCTGCACTAGGTGGTATGGCATTTGGCCAAGCTCCTTTAATCAACTCTCCGCGTCTCGGAGCTCGCGGTAGGGCAGTTTTGTTCAGGTCCTCTTGACTAAGTTGAGCCAGCTTTCGAGAGGTCTTGGTTTTCGATTTGGCTTTGTCATTCAGCTTTTTCTTCTGCACCTTTGCGCCTTTCGCGATAGCATCCTTTGTGGTGGTGTGTAGTGTATGGGTAGGAGTTTTTTCCCTAGGAAGACGATAATGGTTTATCATGTTTGAGGCTGGCATATCGCGAGGCGGGCGAGGAGGTGTGACATCTTCATATTCATCGAGTGTGACTTGAGGGGATGAGGAGCCTTGTTTCTTCTGGCCCATCCCCAACTTCCGAGCTTTCAGCCGGTGGCGCTCGGTAGACGACGCGCGACGAAGATTTGTCGTATCTTGTTGTTGTTGGCGATTAATTCTGCGCCGGAAAAATTCCGGAGTCACTTTATCACAGATCGCCACTGCCCGTCTTTTCGCACTTCCCGCGACTTCAACGGCTGCTTGAACGAATTCTCGATAGGTCTGTGTGACTTTGTTGCCAACTGTTTGTATAGCGAAACGTGTTGCTTTTAGTACCGGGAAATAGGCGTCAGAAACCATGTGCACTATATATTGCACGTATGGAAGCTGGATAAAAATGAATTAGTATGCGCTAGTACCACTTATGGTCCGTTAGCACTCACCTGTCTTTGAAGCTCATAGGCATGCTCTGGGGAAGTAGGAGGAATGACATTGCCATCGGATAGTGGGACTACCATCCCTTGACTCGAAGTTCGTGGGTATCCAGCCAATGCGCCCGACATTAGAGCTACTTGGTCTCGAATATAGTCGATGTCGGCTTCACTCAGGTGAAATATTTCAGTTGGGGGAATAGCGATCTGGCGGGCAGAGACTGGCGTCACCGGCCAAGTACCCGGCATGTGTTGAGGAGTCCGTTGAATTTGTAAGATGTCATCTTCAGTACGACCCTAATACAAGACAACAAAAACCAGATTAGAACAAACAATTTAGAACATAAATGGTAAGAGTAGTGTTTTTTTCCCCTTCTTTTCGCTTACATGAACTGGAAATGTTTGGAGTAGGGAGCCCTCATAAGGAGGCGCGTCGACCATTGATGCGTCAATAGGTGACTCGGGTATCGCCTGGAAAAATGATAAAACGTGATTAGCAACAAGGCAAGATACTATAAAAAAATTGAAGGCGGGGATAAATACAGTAATATGTGCTTCTGCTTGTTGTTGGAGATCGTGCATCCACCCCTGACCGTCACGTGAAGCCCTATGCTCATCGTGCGCGTAGCCATCAACAGCCTCGATCCTGCGTTTGCGTGAACTTTGGCTAGTCGTCGACTGAGGGGCCGATCGCGAGGGCGTATATGGATATGGATTGTTGCCTCTTCGAGTAGTGGATTGGTTTCTAAGCCCAACCATTTGTCGTTGCATTGCAATATCTTCAGCCTGCTTTGGCATATGCCAGGTTTTTGATGGTTCCACGACGTTGTGAAAATATGCTTGGCGATTCGAAATTGGCCCTAGCGGTAGCCCGCCGGGACGACGTTCTCTAGATGTAAGCTGCTCAATAAAACTCTTCCGTGAAACAGGTGGGGGAAGTTGAACGTTTATAAAATGTTGTTTGGGATCGAGTAGCCCATTTACCAGAGGTTTACGGAAAGGATTTCGAGGCTTCGCGAACTTTGGCTGCGGGTATATTTGAGGGCGCTTTGGAACAGGCTCCGGAATAAACTGGGGAACTGCATTCGGACGCCAAATAGGGAGGTGTTGTGGGTAGGTATCTTGCACCACATCATTGACAGGAACTGTAGGTTGATCGATAGTAGGTTGATCTTGCTGGTGGCTAGCTTCGGGTGGGGGTTGCGGAAGTGGGGCGGGATATGGAAGAAGATCTTCCTGAGGGGTTGGTTCCCAGTCCATGATATCAATAGGCTCCGCGGCGGAAGCCTGCGCTGCTTGGAAGTTTTGTATTAAAACGCGTCGAAGGACCCGGGACATGGGGCAATTAGTTCGATAGCAGCTTAAAATGGAGATGTGAAAAGATGCGAGCAGGCAGTGAAGAGAGGTAGGTATTGGTTCAAGAAAATGCTAGAGCGCGCTGAGTACCAACCAGATAGCTCAAGCAAGACCAAGAAACCTTCGGAAAAGGAAAAGAAAAGAAAAGAAAGGGCTGTATGCTTCTAGTGCAGATGGAATGGGGATGATGATGAGCGAGAAGCAACACCGCTGTTTATCAGCGGTGAGGACGTTATGGAAGTTCAAGCACGCGGCCTGGTCAGAGTGAGACGAATCTGACTTTCACCAAATGGCGACAGAAGAGATTTCGGCCAGTGGCACGAGGCCGTAGCGACGTGATTGGATGTTGATGCAGAGCGTGTGAGGAGCAATATCCCTTTGAGAAGGTGGGACAAGTTCAACTTTTTGATAGAAGCAGTAAAGTAGGGTTGATCTGCTCAGGGGTTGGCTATTTGCAGCAGTGCAACGAAATCGTTTTGGAGATAATCTCGTAGAAGTGGTGGACGGAAAAGAGAATTTCAACTGCTGAGTGGAGGAGAGTGTAGAGAAGATGATGGTGACGAGAGATGTTGTTGTTTATGTTTGGTATTGTTGTTGTTGTTGTTGTTGTTGTTGTTGTGGTTGCTGTTGTTGTGAATGGTAAACAGCGACCGGGTAGGAAGGAGCACAAGGGGGGACGCAGAAAAGGAGCAGGCACGATCAACTGGCTGTTCCCGATTCGGGCTCGTGATGTTGCCAGGCAGCTGCGGCTCAATTCACTGCGCAGTGGTGTTGACGATGATGTTGTTGTTGTTGATGATGATGATGATGATGATGATATTGTGGTGTTCGGGATGTGTAGAGGTGAATAAGAGGTGAAAAGGAGGTGGAGCTTGTAAACAGCGGATAACAGATCCGCCAGATGCTCGACTCAACCACAAAACAGACGGGACTCTCCTAACCAAAACACCCCGAAGATAGACAAAGAACAAGGTGGGGTGATAGAAACAAAACACAATCCCAAAAGAGCTTGGATATCAGAGCGGAGGGAGTAAGGTGGCTCAGATAAGAAGAGTAGTAGTAACAGCAGCTGTAGCATAGCATGTAGCTGAAGAAAAGATGATAGAAGAGAAGTGACAGGAAGAAGAGAAGTAGAAGAAGAAGACGACGATGANNAAAAAAAAAAAAAAACCGAAAACAAACAAAAGGAAACTCCCTCCTTCCTTCCGCTTCTGATACAACGGGAGGAGGAGAAAGAAGTGCCGGTGTATACAAGTTACAGCACCATCCGGCGGAATGCGAATGGTATATATTAGGGTTGTTGGCGGAAGTTCACAGTTCAACCGGGAGCAAGCACGCGCGATGGGCGGAATGGAACAACTTTTTTCTTTTGCGCCGGCCAACAAGCGCGTTTATATATGCCGCGGAGGAGGCGGCGGCAAAACGTGTGGCTGGGGGGGAGGGAGATCACGTGTAGAGGGCAGTACTGCCTGTTTGGGTTTAGTGGAAGGAAAGCGCGCTATTCCTGATTTGGTGCTGGAACTCATCAGGAACAATGTTATTTCAACGACATTCATATATACATATATTTCTACAGAGGGGGGAAACTGGTTTGCAAGAAATAAAAGAAACAAACAGGGTAATAAATTATGTTGTTCTATTTTTGTTAATTTCTTTCCTGCTTCCAACACATCTGGTTACATGTATCTCTGCATCACAGGCTAGGTAGGTTGTTGAACAATAAATATATATATATATGAGCAAAGGAGAAAATCAAGAATCCTAAAAAAATAACTGGAGGAAAACCTTCCAAGACAAAGAACGAATTGCGAATAAAACTACCATAAACACATGCTCATCAACTCGTCAGCAATAACATACTGTACAATATAAGTACCTCACCCCAGCTCTAGTTGCATCAGCCCTGCTGATATATGCACGCACGAGTGTTTATGAATATATATGTGTATGTATGTAGGCGCGTGAGAGAGACAGAAAGAGACAGTCAACCACTATGGAATATGCAAAATAGCCTCTACGGCGCCAATCCAATGAGCTGAAATATAATCGGGTTAACCTCAACAGACAACCATCCGATTCCTACCAATGCCGTACATTATTAACGAAAATGAAGAAGAAAAAACGCACCGAGAAAAATCAATATGATCCGAAGGATATGGGGGGGGGGGGAAAGGGGTTAGAACATACCAAAATACACAACCAGCTTCGTCACAACCTCCACATCGTACCGTACCCGCGGCGGCGTGATCTTCGAAAACATCTCCTTCTCCTCCTCAGCTCCAAGCTGATACTCAAGAGCATCTGCAGCCACATTCACATTCACATCCACATCCGCGATCGCGCCAGCGCCAGCACCATCCATATTCGGTGTATTCTCCGCACTAAACACAGGTGTCCCCGTCCCCATCATGTGCTCATACTCATCCAGTTTGCGCGGGCTCCTTACCACCGGGTTGTTTTCCCCGCCTCCGAATCTCTGGGAACCGGCAGCAGCGGGGGAAGAGGCGGACGACGTGTCACGCTTGCTCTGCTTATTCTCGATGGTGGGTGGAAGTCTGCGTCCGGCGCTGACGCTACGCGATTGGTTGGAGGAGGTACTTTCCCGTCGTCGTTTCTCCCGATAAGCGAGTGTTTCGTAGGCGTCTGCTTCTGATTGCGGGCCAATGGAGATTGCTCGTCGGCGTGGGTGGCGGATTGAGGTGAGGATGGAGGGGATTTCGGAGACGTTGGGGATTACGTCGTCGTCCTTTAGGTGGCCGGGGACTTGTTCGTATTCGCTATGAGATTAATACGATTTTAGTTGAATTTCTTTGTCTGTCTAGATATACGAGGGGAGAGTGAAGTGTGGCCTGTATGACATACGATGCAAGCGTGAAGAATCTTCTCGGAAGATTAAGGCCTAGTCGTTCTATGACACGGAATATCGGGGGAAGTATCCTATGGAGGGACGGTTTCATCATCTCCCTCCACAAAAAGACAATCACCACCCCGATAATAATCCGCAGGATAGTTTTGATCCAGCCAACTTTTGCCAAATCATAAGGAACAGTCCCCGGGTAAGGGTCATCCCAGGCAAACGCGGTCTGGGCAAAATGCCAGTTCCCAAACTCCGTGCCCATCAACACTCCAGCGAAAGCAACACTGTCATCGAAGCATGGACACGAATCGGCGGGTTCGGGGTGCATGCGAACCAAAGCAAGAACAACCACCACCACCGCAAAAACCGTATTAATCGAGCCCGAGTAGATAAGTTCATCAAACGTCTCACCGTATGAACATCGTAAGAAGCCCAACAAAGCCCCAAGGAAGCTGCCAATGACAACATCAAAAAACCCATGCATCCCGCAGTATAGCCTCCCAATTACAATGGATGTGCCAAATATATATAGGACAAGGCGGAAGATAGTATTCGTGACCGGACTGGCAGTAGAATCGGGCGAGTTTAAAAGATGAAGCGCGTACACGACGACGGAGATGGCGTTGGTCGAGTGAGTAGAGGGGAATCCGTATTCTAACGCCGCGGAGCCAGACATGGTAATGCGATGGAGGGGTGGGGACAACGGTCGAGGAAGACATAACATATCTTTAAACCAGCCGCTGATGAAGACGCCCGACGCTAAGAGGTGTACTAATCTGCATAGATTCTATCAGCTCCATCCTCAATTTTCCCCCTCCCCCGGGCATTTCGATACCCTTGTATAATCGGAGAAGGACGGGGGGGGGGGGGATACGTCGCGCGACTCACCCTCGACCAACCTCTGTATAGCCGCACCAGAATAGGACAGGTAGCATCACCATATAGAAGGTATGGGTACCCAGATTGGCCGTGATCGCAAACCAAGAATCAAGGGAAGGAGTGCGCATTCGTTCCTGGAACCAAGCGAGATAGGGCGTCTCCCACCGCACCAGGGGGAGAAGGGCTGTGCGTAGCTGGTACCGCCATTTGGGGAGTTTCTGTTGATCTGCGCAAGTTCAAACCACTTTTGTTAGCTCTGGGGATTTTTTGATATTTGATTTTTATTTCAAGTATGGGATTGTTTCCGGAAGCATTGACAGGCGCATTAACGACAGTAACTCAGCGATCTGGAATCAACATACAATGATCCAAGCCTTTTAAGCCCGCATCGGGCTGGTCTTCTTTTCCTTTAGCCATGGGCTAATTCCCGTGTCAGACAGAGAGAACGATTGCGGGCGGGGAAGAATTGACAAGAGAGCCATATATAGAGCTTACATCCAAAAACAAAGCATAAGCCAACGGGTTGCTGTTATGGGCCAACTCGCAGACAGGGGGGCCTCAATGCGTCGGAATAGCAGGTAAATAATGGAATCCGACAATGTACGGCGTGATTGAGGCAATGTAGAGGTGTGGAGGAGGAGTTTGTCAGTTGTCACCTCATCCTTCGTTAACCCTGGCTGTTCCGCCGTGCTGGGCTGCGAGTGCAAAGAATGTCAAGGCGATCGAGCTGCCACAATCGGAATGTCGCCAAGACATGCCTCGGCTGTTGGGGAGCTTAGTCAGGGGCGGAACCACGGACAACAAAAAGAAAATCAGTTACGGCTATTTTTACATAGTTAAATACATAGTTGAATAAAGAAGAGAAGGCGGAAGAGCAGCCCTGCAGGAATCTAAATTAGTATTATTTATCGATTTTTTCTGTAGTACTGCGCCGTTGAGAAACGTATTATTATTCCATCATCTGTACATTGTAGTTTCAAAGACGTCTGAATTGACGGGAGCAACCACCAGAACCACACATTTATTCGGTTAACGGGAATGCCGCCAACAGTGGCTGTTTTTCACAAGGATTTCACCAAATGGATAGTTAACTAAGAAACATTATTACATCAGAGCAGAACAGGAAACCCAGGAGAATCATGACCTCGTGCCCTGAGGCGGAAACGTCTGAGGCTAGACCACCAGGATTCTCGTTTCCTCTAGTTATCCCAATAGCGCTCCATCGAGCACCACAAATTCCACAATGAGGGGGAAAGCTTGGATGTTTTAATCAGCCCGCCTCCAATTGTTCAGCCATCCAGACCCAGGATGACGCAAGAAACTATTGCCATCTAGTTGTTTCAGATCCGCCCATGTGGAGAGACCGACAGGGCAAAAACCAAGGTCGAGCAGGGGTTGACAGACTCCCAGAGCGCCCTGAATTCCCTGAAGCAGCCAGCCTGAGGCCAGGGCAGAGTGGGAACAGTGCCCCAAGTGGGCATCCAGGGATATCCCAGGCCTGTGTTTAGCCGGAGACAGTGGCGGCTGGGGAGAGTCCGTTGCCATGGCAGCCGGCGGGTGTAAACATTGGCCGCAGCCATCGCATCCATCGCATCTCCACCGCCAGGAAACCGTATTGTATCACACCCACTGACTGCACCGGCCAACTTGAAAAAAATAAAAAAAATAAAAAAAGAGAGAAACAGGGGGAAAGAATATTATCGCGCTCTCTCTCTCACTCCATCAGCTTCCAGCTCTGACGGCTCTTCAGTTGCCCCTGTTCTTGACTTCCCCTCCCCGTCTCCCCTCATCTTCCTCATCTGTTTCCTCTTCCTCTGCACCTTTTGATTCCTACACCACCCACAGCCATACGGATCATACATATTCTGTACAGAAATATCTACTTTCTTCTCTTCTCTTCTTCCGCTTCCTTTCTTCTATTCTCTTCCTCTCCAAAGCTTTACATTCACGCTTCCACGACTTCTGCTACATCTATATACAGACATAAAAACCCTAGATAACAGCCAAACCGGAGTCCTTATCAGTCATTTTTTGTTGAGCCTAGTTCTTGTCCCTGTTGATATCCAAAGGCTTTGAACCCAAACCATGGCAACCCGTGGGTACGAGGAGCAGCCGCAGTATGGCGCTGGCCGTGTTCGCCGCCATTCCTCTGTCGTCGATGAAAAAGCCCTTCCCGCACCACTCACTCCCCGTCGAAAACACACCAGAAGCCAGAGCACTCGAGTGAGCAATGGCACCGTCAGCACAAATATGAGCATGGCATCGAGTCGAATGTCCCAGGCAACAAATATCACCCAACCCCCTTCATACTCGAAAAAGTTCGTTGTTGTTGGAGATGGTGGCTGCGGGAAGACTTGTTTGTTGATTAGTTATTCTCAGGGTTATTTCCCCGAGGTATGTGACATTTATTGTGTCCAGTAAAATTGATATTATCAATTTTATTCACTAATCATATTACTCGTAGAAATATGTTCCCACTGTGTTCGAAAATTATATCACTCAGACCATGCACGTACCGACCGGCAAGACGGTTGAGCTTGCTCTATGGGATACCGCCGGCCAGGAGGAATACGACAGACTACGACCACTCTCATATCCTGAAACAGATCTCCTTTTCGTATGCTTTGCAATTGATTGCCCTGTGTCACTCGAGAACGTGATGGATAAGGTAAGAGTGTCCCCTCTCTATTTCTTTCTATTCTAACAACAGAAAACCAATCTAATCAAATACAAATATATATATGTATAGTGGTATCCCGAAGTCCTCCATTTCTGCCCCACAACACCTTTAATTCTCGTCGGCCTCAAATCTGACCTGCGCAATAAACGCACATGTATTGACCTTCTTAAGACCCAGGGGTTAACTCCAGTTACCCCCGAACAAGGCCAAGCAGTAGCTCAACGAATGGGTGCCACATATGTGGAGTGTAGTAGCAAAGAGATGCGCGGAGTTGACGAGGTCTTTGAACTCGCCGTCAACACCGCTGTTGGGATTGAAGAACAGGGCCGCGACTCATCTAGTGGGACCGGAGGGGGTCGCAAGAGAGCTAAAAAACGGACGTGCAAGTTGTTGTAAAACATCATCCTCTCCCGCCTCCATTTATTTCACCCAAGGGTTAACGTGAATGAATTCTGCCCCCAAATCTCATGACTTACCATATTCCCAACCACCGCACCCCATATCACCTATCGGATGATCATTATATGCTCTTGCCCCCCATTTACAGACGATATACTCACGACACCTGTTGGGATGGACCCCGTCTGAAACATGCTCGGAATTTACTTTACCGCCACCCCCAAACAAAAGAACCCCTCACGAGGACGACGAAAATATGAACACAACGTTCCAGTTCTCTGTTGACGAAATGCCCCCTTTTGCAATGAATGAATGGCACTACGCCGATACTTTTCACGTCTCGATATAAATCTTGTTTTGTCCTTTTTTTCTTCTTTTTTTTTCCGGCTCTAGCTCTGGCATTGGTTCTTTCTGTTCGTTTGGTGAGAGCTGCTTGTTTCCTGTCCCTAACCACCCGCCCACCGGTGGCAGGGAAATTTGGATTTTACGGCGATAGCAAAAGTCACCATGACCTCGTTGATCGTAAACAGACATTACTTCCATTTTCATGGACGAATTTTTTTTCTTCCTTATTCCTTTATGCTTTTTCATTTTCCTATTTTCTTTTACACAGTATGATATGGCGCAAATTTGTTTTTTTTTCTTTCCCCTCTCTTTGTTGTCTATTGGCTACTTTTATGTTTCTCGGCCTTTTTTTTTTTTTTAGCCTTTATTACCATAGTATTTTTTAACTCCGATTTTAATTTTGATTTTGATTTTTTTTTCCCCTCTCCATGTTAGCCTTTAGCCATATTCTGCATTTCTTTTTCTTAGCTCTATTTTGAGAACCGCCCTCCCCTTTGTTTTTATTTTATTCCTTTTTTATAAATCGATTGTGTGTACGAACTTTCCTCCACTATGAGCATAGCACTTTGGAGGGAAATGAGATAATAAGCAAGACATCCCAAGGCACAACAAAAATGCATATATAGGAAATGGTGTTGTGTGTCTTTCACACCTTGGCATTTTTTATTTTTTTTGTTTCTCTCTCGCATATTTTCTCTCTGTTGAGTTGACCAGTTTTCCATCTGCGTTTTTCTCGGGATGTGTGTTCTTTTCTTATATCTGATCTATGAATTGTACTGTACATGCCTCTTTGAGGGTGGGGAATGGGGAATGGGGAATGTATGTTTAGAGTTACGTGTGTGTGTGTGCAGGCATGTAAAGTACAATTTCAAGAGATTGATGAGTGGGTGGCAAGGGAGAGACTTGAGAAGATGTAAGTAGGGAGATTATGAGGGAAACGAAATATAGGGTTTTACTATGAATATATGGAGAAGAAGCGTAATGGTTCTGAAAAATAAATATTCACTTTTCAACGTTTTCGGTATGAATGGGTATATTTGAATATCTCAACAGTTACCAAAAAAACAACATAAAAATCAAACTGTGGTGGGAATGTAATGGCATACACATATTTATCTCTATCTATCAAAGGAAAGAAAAAAGAAACAAGAAAGAAAGAAGGAAAGAAAGAAAGAAGACCAAAAATCATATCATGTCGCATGGATCATATCAAACCATCGCATCGCCCCCTTCAACTTCCATTCGCGCATATGTACACCTAACAAGCGCAGCTAAATTATTTATCCACCTCGCAATCATAACTTATCTCGATCGCCTCCTCATGGCCAACCTATTCTCGACGCCAACCCCGGGGCCGGACATGGGCCCTCTCCATGCTCGTCTGCATCCTCTTCCTCGTCATTGCCCACGACCCCTCACATCATGCTCAGGTCCCTGGTCCTGGTCTTGATCATGGTCGTTGTGGTCGTGGTGGTCATGTTGCGCACCTTCACCCTCACCATCACCTCCATGTTCATGTTCATGATCATGTTCGTTCTCGTTCTCGTTCTCGTTATTGCTGCCCCCCATCACCGTCTCGAATTGCGACCATAGCGCCTCTACGGAAGAGAATTCGTTGCCGACCTGTTTTGATTTTAGCTCTTTTGTTTTGCATTGTATATTAATGGATACACGGGTTGTCGATTTGTCGATAACTTTTGAGAAACTTTGGGGTTTGAGGGGTGGATCAAAGCTAGCTTACAGTGATAACGCTTTCTAGATTCCGGTTTAGCCGGTTGATGTTTTGGAGGACTTGTTCGAGGCTCTGGTTGTTTTCCATTTTTGTTAGCTTTGGTACTGTCCTGTTTATAGGGAAAGTGGGATATTCTATGGAGATAAATGGAACGGGGGGTGCGGCTGGTTGTATTTTTGGAGGAAGGGGATTCCTTCACCCCCGTCCCCCTCGGCCCCTCCCCCCATACGGACGATGATGGTTATGAAGATGAAGGACAAGATTTCAAGCAGAAAAGGCAGCTGCTCCTTTCCCCTCCCTATAGAAGATAAATGACACTCGACGAAGGGTGGCACACTATCATCTCAATTGGGAATCGCCAAAAGTGAATGGGATCATGGCAAATATGCAACGGCAACAACGTGGAATTGGATAGGGAA
>QGQJ01000620.1:10339-42938 GCA_003206725.1 Blastomyces emzantsi | reverse complement strand
ATATATATATATGTGTGTGTGCGCGCGCCTTGTAACATCTCCCTTATATCCGGAGTTAGTGGAGTTGAAAAAATGACCGGCTTGCCAACCGACCTCGCCTTAAGGATGTGCCAAGGGCGGAAATATGAGTAGGGCCGTGTAGAGCATGAGCGTACCAATTCTTAGCACCACATATATCCAACACAATTGCGAGGATAACGTCCCATTTCACGCGTAATATTAGCCGCTCGCTGGGGCTCAGCAGAATAAAAAAAAAAAGAAAAAAATGAAAGCCAGGTTCTTGCTCATGTGTATTTTAGCCTGTTCCGCTCATTTCTGAGATTGTCAAAGTACTGTGATACATCTTTGGCTATCAGGTTGTGAGGGTATCTGGTCGTGGGGTAAATTTTTTGAAATCAGCGGGTCAGTTGCAATTAAGGGGGAAGGAAAGGCGCAGGGAGGAGAAGAAGAGAGTGCGTACTCGCTGCGCTTTACCAGCTTTTGAACGCAGAGGATATCGCCGTTTCCAAGTTCGGCCCGTTCGAAGGTTGAATTAGGGTCTACATTGAGGATCATTGCGGGTTTTACTTCCTACAGGTTCCGCGCAGTCAGCCGAATGGGATGTTAAAAAAAAAAAAAAGAAAAGAAAAGAAAAAAAAGAAGAAGAGAAAGAAAGACGTTCAATTCTTACTTCGTGAACCGAAAACCTTGTATCTTCTGGCCATTTCATCACTGTGACAATGTGAGGACGAATTGTGCTATCCTTCCGAACGTAGAGCGAAGTGACACCGCGTAGTGTCTGGTTGATCACGTCAAAGTTCTTGATAAATATCAAGATCGTGTCTCCTCCACTCGTCACCTGAGGCAACGGGGCTGGTACCCCTGCAGCGGCTCGGCTAACCTCAACCCATATATGAGGATTGTTTCCGGTGAAATGTGCATCGAGACATGCCTCCGCGATGGTAATGTTGGCGCGAAGGAGGGGTTCGTACGGCCTGCGTGTTCCATTCTGGCGATTGATGCAGATCCACAGAGTACATCGTCCCGGATCCACTGCCAGCGTCTGAGCGACGGCTTTTGTGAAGTCGTCAACTAACGTTTCTTTGCGGACGCGCCGGGCGGTCGTGTTACGATTATCCACGCTGGGGCTAGTTATGTCGAATCCGCTATGGAGGCGGAACTGGGAGACTGAAACCAAGACGGGGTGTAGGTAGAAGCGTTCTTCTTCCTTCTGCTTTTTGAGACGTGCAGCCATTTCCCGGTCCTCCGCCAATCCATTTCCTATTGTATTTTAAAATAACTATATGTTAGAAGGATGAAAAGAAAATGCCAACTGGGGTTGTTGAGGGTAAGGCAGCTGGAGCTTAGCGAGACACCTACCGATGTATGCAGGCACATCAGCTGCGGTAACGTCAGCAAGAATATCATTCATCCTTGATTTCCGTACATATATCAACATGTATGCGCTCGTTGTTTGTCCCTCCGCCCCATAATTGTCTTCCATGACATTCGTTAACATGGCACGAGTAACCCGGTCATCGTCGAATTTATAAAAGGGTAGGTTTGCGCCAGGTCGCAAGAAGACCCAGTACCTTCCGCCGAGAACACCGCCGCTATGAACAACAACACCGGTCAATCTGTAAACCCATGATTCAGACCTGTCGGTGTCAGCTGAGAGATATGGGGAGGCATCAAATTCCTCCGGATAGGCGAAGAAATCATTGATTTTCATGAGCTGGCGCTGGGCCAAGTCATACGCATATCTTTTCAAGTGGAGAAGGAGAACATCAGGGAAGGTTTCAAAGAGAACACCAATAGTAGTTTTTTGAATACCATTTACCGTCCGCTCCTCATCAATTCTCTCGCTGATATATTCTGCCAAGCTTTCTTCGAGGGAGCGAATATTCTGGATAGTGATGCTGAGATCCAAGAAGTCTTCTGTTTTTGATTGTTGGACACCGTCAATGGTAGTATGTGTATTCGTTCTGCCGCGAAAGATGTCTGGAAGTTTGGGCTCCTTTATAAATCGATCTAGGAGCAACCGAGCCATCTCCTGGACGTCCTGTTGCATAAAGAGTTGTTGGGGGCCCCATCCAAGTTCCTTGGTGAGCTCCAAAGGGGAGGCTGGTTTATCATCGGTCTGTAGAGAGTAGAACAGACGTTGCAATGCCCACAAGAACGTGTTCCTACTGGACATATCGTTAAGTGGTAATTGGTAGACAGCCTGGGTGGTGCTTCTTAGTGCCCCTGAAAATAAATAATGTTGACATACACATCGAGCACGTGCCGGCGTACCTTGCGGAATCTGTTCGTAAAAAAGAAAAACTGCAATATAACGTTTAGATAACCGGTGGAACCGAGGTTTTTCAAGCCAACGAAGCCAGTCGCTTTCTTTGAGTCGTAGCTGTTGTGAAATTAGAGAGTGGTTCAGAACGGCCAATAAACGAGGAGGATGCGTACTCGTAAAACGTGTGCCATAAGGTTCCGGTCTGATCTCTGATTACGCGGACGTAGGCTGTGATATTCGCTTCATCATTACCCAGCAGCGATGGTTTATCCCCAAGATGGCCTAACAGCCTTCGAAGTTCACAAAACTTTGTGAAGCCCCAATCAGGATCATCAGACGAGAAACGGAAGTTTACATCTGAAACAATATTAAGCTAAGTGGTTTGACGTTAAAAAGGGGAGGTAGGAGGAGCGTATGGATACTTACTCTGTGAGATATAGGCTTCCGGACTATTGGTATTCCACAGGACTAAAGCGAACTGGACACAGGTATTCCAGTGCTCTGGCATTTCTCCATCGTCGAAGCCATGTTTAAGGTAGATAGATAAATACTGATCCTGGTTATTTCCACGCGGGTAGAGGAGTATTCGCCTACTCGGATTAGACCAGGGATAGCCCAAAATTCTATACAATTTCTCCAAGGGGACCACATAGTTACCATTTGGATCCGCCGCACTCAAATTTCGGACTCAGTTCTGTCTTTTCTAATTCCGTCCAATTGGGTAAACACCAGGTGAAGTGGGATTGGTGCGCCGTTTGCAAGGTCGGGTCGACGGGCAGCAACTTGGCCATCATGGCCTCATCTGTCATATATCATGGGCATTAATAAAGCTCACGTTTCCTCCTTGATCTATATCCGGTCTTCTAGACGGGAGAATAATCAGATTGGAAAAAAAGGAAAAAAAAAAAGGAAAAAAGGGATAACCTTACAATCGGTAGCCAGAGGCTTGGGTTCCTGTTTGTCAAATCAGTTCGAATGGTTGTTCCCTTTCATTTGAATAGTTCGAATTTTTTTTAGAGAGAGAAATCTCACATCTTCCGTTGCTTGAGGCTGCCTGAGTTGAGACATTATTGTTGTAGCCATGGCACCTAACCTTGGCTTTCAATAGTGATGGCCTTTGGAGTAAACAGTAGACCACAACTTTCCAGATCTCAGTGAGGGGGTGGTCATGGCCAATATAACAAGGCTGAGGACGCCAGCGGGGTGGCAGCGCGCGCTGCAGCAATGCAATCATAGAGATGTACTACTGTGCATGTACGCTGTATGTACAGATTACAGCAGTTCTTGGTTCCCAGCTGTCGGGTGTTCGGGATCAACGGCCTATATAAGTACGGGCACCTCCTTCACAGACTCGCTTGAGTCACCTCGTACATCCATGCCTAGTCGTAGGTTAGATCACGCCCTTCAGGGCACGTGTCGGGCCGAAGTCCAGTTAAACATGCTGCATCCCTAGATAGAACCAACCATGAACAAACCATATAGCCAGCCTTGTATAGAAATTTCACAGTTGAGGGTTTTATTCGATTCGATTAGTAATGTGAATGCCATCAGGAGTTTTTTTTTGAAGTTGTTACAAACTTGACAAAAGTTTAAAGATATAGATTTGGATCGCAATCTATCTCGGTGAACTCAGACCTTTCGCCAAGATTCACGGGGATTGCTAAAATATTACTCTGCATAGTTATATAAGCTTTAGTGACCAACTTATGTAACTGAGCCATGAGCGATTAAAGGATTAATGGCTAATTTCCACTAATCCTACTACATAGATAGACTTATGACTTGCATATGATGTGTGAGATGGCTATGAACATTCTCTATTATTTGACAAAATATTTAAAACTAAGTCTGTAGATGTAGATGTACAGAGTTGAATTAGCCATAGACACTTTCTGCAGCGAAGAACCGGCGCTAGTTCAGGACTAGGCTGGATGGAACTATGAAATACCGGCTTCATACGGATCATGCCTCACAAACTGCTCGCAATCATGCCGTAATAATGTATTGAACTGTAACGCCATCCTACCTTACAGTATATCAGCAACCATCATCATCTTCGAACTGCAACCTGCCGCCAACACCCAACACCCAACAGCATCAAAATCAACACCTTCGTTACGCTCTTCCTTCAGCATCATGGAGCGGGGCTATGGCCAGTTTACGATGTGAATATACGGAAAACATAGGAAAATAAGTCCAATTGTGTGGGGAATTCTGATTTTGCCAACGAAACAATGCCCCTTCGAAAACCTCCGCCCAGCCCGTCGCTTCTCTCGCCAGCCGCATACGACGATGATGTTCGTTCTCTGAGATCACTGTCGGATCAGGACTCTGACTCTGAAGATGATGAACTTGTAAAAGGCTCTAGGACGACTTTGGAGTTGTCCCAGCACGATAGAACGGTTCTGGAGGAGGAGGAAGAACGTGAGCGGCTGCTCGTAAAGAAAACCTCAACGCGTGGGCTCCGGAGAATATTCGGCCATGAAAATGGCAGCAGCGTTCGTATTGGTAAACGGGAGAGGAGACGACAGCGGCGTTTGCAGCGAAGAGCAGAACGGATAAGGCGCATGGGCGACAAAGGAGAGGAAGAGGGCCTCATGTTCGAAATGGAAGAAGGCACCTTTCATGACGATGCAAGCTCCGAGTCCTCGGCGGGATCATCAGATTTGGTTCATTTTACGGTAGATAGTCGTCCCTACAAATCAGTATGTGCGCCTTGTGTTTATTCCCTTTTTGATCGCAGCTTTGACGCGCAATATCTTGCCCGTATTATGATTGCTGGCCTACCGGTGAACTAACTCATCTTATTTTCTGCCTTAGTCGAGAAGTTCATGGTGTTGGAAAGTAGCGTTGTTATCTTTGAGTATTCTAGTTTTATTCCTTATTCTCTTCTTGGGCGCGTACAAGGAATCAAGTGGTTTCCGATCCTCTCGCCGGCAACCCACCATTTTATCGAATGGCACTGCTCTTTTCCTTCCAACAACGATTCTTATCTCCTTGGATGGATTTCGAGCCGACTTTCTCAATCGCGGTCTTACCCCAACGCTCAATTCATTTATCGCCAATGGAGTGTCCCCATCATATATGCTTCCCAGTTTCCCTAGCGTAACTTTTCCAAACCACTTTACCCTAGTGACCGGGCTTCACCCTGAAAGCCATGGTATTGTGGGTAACACTTTCTGGGACCCTGCCCTTGGGGAAGGCTTTTATTATACTGACCCGCCCAGAAGCATGCAGCCGAAGTGGTGGACTGCAGAGCCATTGTGGGTGACGGCTGAAAAGCAGGGCGTTCGGACAGCCATCCATATGTGGCCAGGCTCGGAAGCCCACATCGGTAACATTGAACCCACGTACCTTGATAAATACAATGGGAAGGAAGACTTGGTTGTTAAGGCCAACCGAGTGATCTCTTTTTTGGACTTGCCTGGCGACGAAGAAGCTGAAGACTTGCCATCGGCCACTGGTAGACGGCCGCAACTCATAGCCGCATATGTGCCTAACGTCGACGCGGACGGACATACTTTTGGTCCGAATAGCACTGAAATCCGAAATACAATAGCCCAGGTGGATCAAATGCTTGCAAATATTTTTCAGGGGCTTCATGACCGTAATCTAACTAACATCGTCAATGTGGTCATTGTATCTGACCATGGCATGGCCACCACTTCAACGGACCGCTTGGTCCAGTTGGAGGATCTAATCGATATTGATTTGGTGGAGCGCCTCGATGGGTGGCCCCTCCGAGGCATACGGCCTAAACGACCTGAAGACCTCGAAACCCTCAAGCAGCAACTAGCCGAATCATCCAAACCATATCGTGATTCAATCGAAGTTTACACCCGGGAAACGATGCCCGATCGCTATCACTTCTCCCATAACAATCGTATTGCACCCTTATGGGTAATACCCAAAACAGGGTGGGCCATTGTTGAAAGAACAAGTTTCGATGTTAAGGAGGCGAAAAAGAACAACCAAGTTTATCACCCGAGAGGCCTTCATGGATATGACCACGAACACCCTCTGATGAGGTCCATTTTTGTTGCTCGCGGCCCCAAGTTCCCCCACAACCCCAATAGTCGTATGGAAAATTTCCGTAAGTCTCATCCCTTAACAAACATTGCTGCTGAATCCCAACTAAAGAATGCACACCAGAAAATATCGAAGTATATAATATCCTCTGCGATTCCTTAGAAATAGAACCCCACCCAAATAACGGGACGTTCCGCCTCCCTCTAAATCCTATGGGTCTTCACTCTCCCGAAGATTCTCCAGGCGCTGAAACCCTAGATGATCCGCCTATTAGCACGAGCCCTAGCAATGCTGCTATTACTTCCAAACCACATATAGATGCAACCAACCAGCCACCAGCAACGATATCTGCAGATGCTCCAAACTCTACCTCTACACCCGAAAATGTTGGGCAAGACGGCGACGCCTCTTCTCAGAGCTCGCCATCCCTGTGGGATAAACTTCTCGATAAAATCGAACGGCTAAAGAATTGGGCCCAAGGACTCGTAGAATCTATCGATTCCTGACATATTGTCCATTTTCTGTTTACTTTGGGAGATATAATATCTCCGCCAATCCTCTTGTTTGTCTCAATTACCGATACCCAGCGCAGTTGCACACCGTGTCATTGAACTTTTGCCAAACTTCGTTGTTGCATTTTTCTTTTTCTTTTCTTTTCTTTTTTTTTTGTTTGTTTGAATTCTCTACATCTGTTCCAATTGTTCTTAGAGTGATTGATGTGCGGCTCGATTTTACAGTTAGCAGTCGTCGGGTATCTTGCCTCGTTTGCCATACTCCCGCTTGGCTTTCCTCGCGTTTCCTCCTTTGAAGCGTTTTGTTTGCATCTGGGTAGACTTAATTCATTTTTGGACATGATGTATACTTGAAAGATCGTTTGTCTTTGTTTTACTTGTCGTAGCCGGCTACTTGTTTAAATGTCTATTTCTCTTTCTTACATTGATGCTATTCTACCCCACACCCAGGTGTCTGGCGAATAGGAGTATGCATGATGAGACCTATAATTTTCAGCTATTGCATGAACTTCATCTAACTACACGAGTCTTCGCGCGTGAAGCTGTTTGGGTGCGTTTTGAACGTGCCCTGGGCCTGGGCTTGGAATTGGGGTCCGGTGGTCGGGATCAGCGCTTGGGCGGATGGCCAAGTAGAGCCGCTTTTTGTTGTGACTGTGTTTTTCCCGTGGAGTATTTGAATTCTCTATCCAATTGACTGTAAATGGTCCTGGATATGCCCTAGAGCCCGAGTAATAGTGCAGTTTCCTGGCTTTATCTCGTTCCTTGACCCTCTTCCAAATGTATCAAAGTCATCATCTGGTTCCATATGCAGGTCGTTTTCATGATCGGTTTTGCCGGCACTGTTGAAGTGACAAATCCAGCCTTGTCTAGCTGGTGACAGTGAAATTTCGGCATGTTGTTTGGAAATTTCTGCTGTGACTACCAGTTTGCGGTAGGTATAGATAGGTGTTTCCGTTTACTCGATGCGAATAGAGAAGTTAGGAATGACGGGACATATCCCCAGGCGTTCTAGGGTGGGAGAGGGCCAACCAGTTCACCGTTGGCCGTTCCTTTGTTTCGAAGGTTCCACCACGAGCACTGTTCTCCAACGCAGGGGGAGATGAGCAATTACCAATCTTGACCGCTGTTGATCAGGCCGTTGGCGCCAAAAGCTCTTAAAATCACTTAGCTTTCTTCCTAGTTGTGGACAATGATGTCATCCAGGATAGTTAACTAACTCAGTTACTCAGTTACAGCCCGTAGTTAAGCATTTAGTTGCGTCATCCTGGACGCTAGTCGAGGGCAAGTAGATTCGCTGCGTATATACATAAAAATTGCCCTACAATCCGGATGACCACAGGAATTAAGAAGAATAGCTTTATAAACCCATCTTCTACGGATATTGAACAGTACCTAGCAGCAAAAAAGGCTCACGGAGATTTTAAACGCGAGCAAGCATGGCTACACTCGCCTGCATTTTAATCAATCGAGTCGCAACTCAACCCGTGTCATCTGACAACTTGGACCCAAGTCATGTCGCAAAGTTCTGTTACGGTAATAAATTATCTATGAATATCATTAGTTGATTTGGATATTCAGAAACTAAACAGTCAAATAAGTTAAACTAATCAATATCATACCGTAGGAAAGAAGGAAAGGAATATAAAATCAATCCAATTCGTGTGGTAGCGGTACATATACTTCATAACAAGGATCTCGGACCAGAATAATTCCTCAGGGGCATCGGTCCCCATATCGGACTTCTCACCAAGCCGTTGATGGGACCAGATAACGAATGATTATTACCCGGGTAGCCTAGCCTCGTCGCCGGAACCAGATCGAACTTGACTGACCTCGCTGCCCGGAAAACGTCGGTCATCCTGATTGGCTTACGGATCTCGCCGTCCCTGGTGAAGACAGCCCAAATATGGTTGGGGCAGGCCGGCGGTATCCCATAGGAAGTCATCGCTATAATGGGTGTAGCTTTGGTTTTCGGGTCGGTTGAGAAGGGGGCTTGGGTGCGAATGATGTGGGTTATTTCCGGTCCGTGAACAACATCTCGTCCGACCTAGAACACCAGTATATGGTAAAGCGTCAGATGGGCAGACTCGATGTAAATGGTCTGAGTACTTCCATATAGCGATTGATGCATTGAAATGTACAACCTTTAGGCTATACATGAAAGGTCTCCGTCGTCTGGTCAAAGGCACTCACATCCATGTAGATGATATCTGGCCGTGTGAAATGCTGGCCATGGATGCACCGCTCCAAGTACTCTAAGGCTTGCGGATCGTTGGTAGCCACATCATAAGTAATACCCCTTTTTTCCAGCATTTTCTGCAGGACGCGTTGATTAATCTTACTATTGTGTTCATCAGACTGCTGTAGACCATGCTAGCGACCAAAAAGAATTTTTTTTAAAAAAAAAAACAATAAAAAGAAATAAAAAAGCTGCTGGCGTCCGACTGGCAGCGCATTCATAATTGACTGCATCATAAATTTCGGCAAACCATAAGGAACGGGTAAATGCAATTCTTGTACATACTTTTCCACAACAATTAGAGCATGCATTTTGGACGGTTGGGTATATTCTGTATTCTAAAGGGTAGTTGATTGTGACAGTACAGGATGGCTCGTCTAGCTGGTGAAGGACTGGAAGACCGAGGTATACTTTGGCGAATATTCTGACATCAATCTTTCTTCCAAAGCATGCCACGCCGGTTTTGTTGAAGACTTATCACTTCAAGGGGCTGTGAACATTGCGAAATAGCATCACGCAGACTTTATATCTTGAGGCTCAGTTTCAGCCCCCTGAACGGAGTGACGTCATCTCCCTGGTGCCAAACCGCAGCTCAATACGGAGATAGTGTCATTGTCACTTGGCGGTTGCCCAGAGATCAAAGCGTCGAACAGCCTCCAAGCGATAGGCAGCCATTCGCATCAGAGGACATTCGGAATTTCATCAGCCTTCGATCGAGTTCGAAACCTGGAGGAGCTGTGTCCTGGACGGAGCCCGTAGCTCCTGTCCTTAATTTCGGCTACACTAACAAGGCGTTCTTATTGTCAAGTCGTATTGGGCAAGTCGGCCCTATTGAGCCCTTGAAAATGTAAACATTAATCATTGAGGGATGATGTACGGGGTAACTTAGCCCACCAAGCTACTGCGGAGAAAAGAGTGTTTAATAATTGTGATAATATGGAATTATGGACACGTGCAGCTTTACCCTGGCCTGGGTAGCCTCAAATATTAGACGAGGTATTGAAGGCCCGAGGGTAGCATCCTTCTCCATCCAGAGCTGCAACTTCAGTCCGGGATCCGAGATTCAAAGAATTCGAGTGTGTCAGCTGAAAATGTGATCAGACACATCTTTACCGACATTCTTCCTCATTCCATTTCCATTGCCTGATAAAGTTGTTCCGCGATGGTCGGGTTTAGAGAAACTATGGTAATGGAAGCCACAAAAAAAAAAGAAGCCAAAAACAACAAAAACAACACACACGAAGCAACGGAATCTTGATTCGTTCTTGCGTTATTTGTTTTTCTCCGGCGAGATTCGAGCCCCAGCCCCACACCCAAGATAATCTCATCTGATAAAACAGAAAAGTCTTCCGGTTGTTTTCGGGCGGCTTGATACATGGGGGGTGAATGCCTTACATACGTTATATACACACATACCCGGTACCGAAACAAATCCGTTCTGCTCTGGTAAGTCCTCTAATACCGCTAGTAACAGTTCTGGTATCATATTTCCTAAATTACTTCAGCCGTAAATTTCGTATTCGGGGAACGGGAATGACGTATTGAACTGTAATACCAATCCGGACACGGATCAGATAAGTTTTAACTCGGGCCACGTTCCTGTACCACACGTTCGTTTCCCAACAAAACTCGGATCAGATAAGCACACGGCAAAAGAGTTCCCGAAAGCAGGCCATTTGCTATGCCTCAGGTGAGCCATTTTACGTCCACGGGTGCTTACGCCCACTCTGGGCTGTCGCAGATGGATGGGAAAAGTATTGCCAAGTGTGATTTGGGGCATAATTACGGAGTGGGTGTTTTCTGGCTTTCCATACCTGCGTTCCCAAGTGAGCTCCACTTAGGGGGGTTCTTTCAAACCTATGATACCGGGTTTACTTCCGTAGTAGCAGTTGCTAGTCAGGAAGCCTTAAATTTGGGTCGCAAGATGTTTCCAGTCCGTCCCAATGTTCAAAAGCGATAACTTCCCACAAAGGGAATGTCTTTCTCCCTCTGAATTCTTTGCTCTGCTCTGCTATTTATTATCCTCTGCCCAGTCCACCAAAGCATGCTGTCGCTTTCCTATCAGCGTATACCTACCTATATTCAGTCAATTATCTCATCCTCTGTCAGCGCCCTTTTTCCCCACGGTTTATTCCAACGGCAACCTCCTACCATGCCCAGCAACGAAGGATCTATAGGCTCGTCCAGCACCACAATTCCAAGAAATGTCCTTGTGATAGGCGGTTCATATTCTGGGCTTTCCGCAGCTCTGAACCTGTTGGACCTATGCCAAGGTCGAAATTGCCGATTTGCTGGCGCCTCGGACCCTGAGTCTGTTCAGCCTGCAGAAGCAAGAGAGAAAGTCCCAGTACAAATTACCATTGTGGATGAAAGAGATGGTTACTGTAAGTCGACTCGCAGCCCCCGCCATCCAATGCCCGTCAAACCGAACAACTAACAAAACGCGAATCGTTCACAAAAGTCCACCTTATTGGGACTCCACGCGCCTTTGCATCGGAAGAGTATGCCTCGTTCGCCTGGAGAAAGTTCGCAGACATTCCCGCCCTGCAGACACCAGCCATAAAATTCATACAGGGAAGCGCCACCGGCGTGGATTGTGAGCGAAAGATCTCTACGATCAAGCTGGCCGGCACCAACAATGAAATCACCCAAAAGTATGACTACTTGGTTGCAAGCTCTGGGTTGAGACGAACTTGGCCGAGTGCGCCAGAATCCCTGAATAAGGATGACTATTTCAGAGAGGTGGAGGAACATATTGCGAAAATAAAGCTGGCTCAAGATTCCGTCGTTGTCATTGGCGGTGGTGAGTTCCTTGATCCAATGAGATATAGTGTTGGTATATTGAGGCATAAGACCATTAACCGGAGGAATATTTTCTACAGGAGCCGTCGGCATCGAGATAGCAAGCGAGTTGAAAGAGATACAACCAAACTTAAAGGTCATCTTAATCCACTCAAGGGACAGACTGCTGTCATCGGAGCCTCTCCCTGACGAATTCCGCGATCGGGCCCTCGAGCTACTTCACGACGCTGGCGTCGAAACCATCATGGGTTCACGGGTAATCGACACAACCCAAACTCAGCTAAACGGGAACATAACTCCAAGCTACACTCTCACATTAGCAAACGGCCAAACCGTAAAGACAGGCTACGTCATCAATGCCATATCAAAATACAGCCCAACAACCGCATACCTGCCCAGCTCTGTGCTTAACAAAGAAGGCTATGTTAAAGTCAATCCAACGTAAGGAGCATCACCCATGGAGCTACATAGACAGTATAGGAGTGTATATAGCAACTAACACAACCCCGATAGTCTAAACTTTATCGACGAAATACCTAATGCCCAATACCACTTCGCAGCAGGGGATCTCGCCCTGTTGTCTGGGATCAAAAGAGCCGGTCGGGCAATGTATCATGGACACTACGCCGGGATGAACATCTACCAGCGGATGCTAAACGAACGGTTCGGGACAACGCCGAAATTTTCCGAAGTGGCACACTTGCCGCCGTCCATGGCGGTAGCTGTGGGGAAGAATACTGTCGCCTGCGGCCCCGAAGGCGTGGTGTCAGGAGAGGAAATCGCGAAAGTATATTTTGAAGATGATTTGGGATTTGGAAGTATGTCTCCTTCGCCTCTCTTTTGTTTGCTGCGGAACGTGTCCGCATATACGAGTGGTTTACTGATTTTAAAACAATAAATAGTCTGTTGGAATTACTTGAAGCTCGGAGAGGCAGCGAAGGGTTGAAGTTTGCGTTTGTTCATGGGACAACTTTAGGATTGCTATCTAGGCCGTAGGGTGTTTTGGCGTCTGGGCGAGATATTATGTTACGGTAGTTATAGGTTTAATCATGAAGGGCTACATTTTACTGGTTAATCAACTAGTCAATTAGTAATTGAATATATCATTTTACGGTAAATAATTTCTGTGTGTTCCTTTGGTGTTTCAAGAAATGTTTCCTGATATGTAGGTATGCTTGGGGAGTTATTTTGTTAACATGGGCATATATAAACCTTGTTGTGAATTCAATATAATAATGTATTAAGGAGTATCTAGTAACAGGATTATTATAAAAGTTGTATCTGAAATTCTAACGAAATCGCCGTAGAACAAAACCTCAATGTTCAATTTTTAGTTTTGCGAAAGCAAAAAGCAAAAACGCCCAGTAATAAATCAACAGGTCAAAACTTTTTGCTCTATATATCACTCAAAGGCTTGATGCAATGCATTTATTTTATAGCTTTCGCTCCGCTCTGCCAATTCCGTATGAGTCCCTTGATCAGTGCATCTTCCATCCTCGATAAGGAAGATGACATCTGCTTTCCGAATCGTATAAAGCCTATGCGCGATAGCGATCACAGTGATGCCTTTGGTGACTTTCTCTAAGCCGGCTTGGAGAAGCTGCTCAGATTCTGCGTCGAGGGCACTCGTGGATTCGTCGAGTAAAAGAAGCTGAGGCTTCCGTACAAGAGCGCGGGCAATTGCGAGTCGCTGTTTCTGTCCACCCGAAAGCTGGTTTCCGCCGGGTCCGCAGTTCGTGTCATACCCTTCCGGCAGACTAACAATGGTGTCGTGGATATTTGCCAATCGGCAGGCTTCTTCGATTTCTGCGTCTGTTGGCTGGTGACCCGGACGGGCTCCAAGGGCAATATTGAACCGGATGGTGCCTTCGAAAAGGACACTGTCCTGTGGGACAAGAGCGATGTTATCGCGGAACGATACACTTTCGCGGTTTGAGATATCTTGGCCATCAATGTGAACACTACCCGAGGTTGGTTTATATAGCCTCTCGATGAGTGATATGATAGTCGATTTGCCGGCACCGCTTGGGCCAACTAGGGCGGCAAACTGCCCCGGTTTGATATGGATATTGAGACCATGAAGAACCGGAACCTCTTGGCGCGCTGGGTAGGAGAACTTCACGTTGTTGAGAGAAACACCGATACCTCCATGTCCTGGATCAGGGCGTTTCTCTTTTGAATCGGGGTTCGCTTCGAGGTCATTGAGGTGCCGCTCCAGCGGTTGAATCGGCCCAGAGAGTTTCTTGGTCGATCCGAGGTCAAGGAGGTTCATAATCCGAGCAAGCGCGGTGAACGCGCGCGTCACGTCTGGAGCAAGCGCGAACATCTGCCCCCAAAGCTGAGCGCTGACCAGGAGAGCCATGAGCACAATAAAGAACTGTCTCTGCGAGTAATCCCCGGCAATAATTCTCTTTGCGCCCCACCAATAGGCAAGTGCATATAAGAAATTGCTCAGGCCGTACGCAATCGCTAGCCAAAGGTTGGCATAGGCGCTCTGTTGCGCAATTTCCTTGGTTGGGCCTTTTAGTGAGCGTCGATAGGTTCTCAAAATCTCATGCTCTAGGGAAAGAGAAGAAATAGTCTTGATCGAGTTGACGGCTTCAACTGTGATCCCTAGCGACTTCTCAAAGGCCTTTGCATGGCGTTCTTGGAAGCGTGCCATCGTCATGACTCGCATAACTCCCGCACCCAGCATCAGAGGCACAACGGCGAGGCAAACCAATGCAATCTTCCAAGCAATCGCGTGGGATAATGCAATTGCTGCGACCACATTCACCAATATAGCAATAATGGTACCTACTACAGATCCAGTGAGGCCAGACAGAGCATTACCATCCTGGGTGATGATTGAAAGCAGGAGAGTAGGACTTCTTCCATCTGACTGATGCCATTGCAAGTCCTGCTCCATGAGAGCCCTGAACGAGAGAACTCGAACTTTGTAGGTAATTTTTTCGGCGACCCAGCCGAATGCCGACCAACTCCCTAGATTAGCGAAAAACTCAATGATGGCGAGGATGAAAAACATCAATCCGTAAAATTCGCCGGCAGACCTGATGGAATCTGCGGTTTCGCAGGGACTCAGCTCGCCAATCGTGTTGCCGAAGATAACTGCTGAGGCGGAATATGTGCCTCCAACTACGAAGGCACAGGTCAGTGCCAGCAGAAGGAAAAGGATTTGCGGCCGGAACATTGGACTCAAGGCTTTCAGGGTTGACCATATTGATCGTTTCGCATTGATATCGCCGCGACTGTTTTCTTCTTTCTGCGTGGATGTCAAAGAGCGTTTTTCGTCAGGACCAGCTTCTACAATGTGCGTACTATCGCCAGCCTTTTCGGTTACGTTGTCCATCGAGTCCTTTGTTGCTAACGAGTCACTCGAGATATCCTCCTCCTCCTCAGGACTAACATTGAGATTCTGTAGACGCACTAGACCAGCGTATTCGCCATCTCTTGAGATCAGCTCTGAATGAGTTCCCTGCTCAACAACTTTCCCTTGGTTCATAACGATAATATTATCAGCGTTCTTGATGGTGGATAGACGATGGGCAATTGATATTAACGTCCTCCCACTCATTACTTTCTCAATTGCAGACTGGACTCGTTGTTGACTGGTGGAATCTAGAGCGGCGGTCGCTTCATCAAGAATCAGAAGTTTTGGTTCTTTAACCAATGCTCGAGCAATGGAAATTCTTTGCTTTTGGCCTCCCGATATCAAACTACCACTCGAGCCGACTAGTGTGCCATAGCCATCCTTTAGACGACCGATAAAGACACTCGCGTCAGCGAGACCTGCCGCCCTCTCCACCAGTTCTACAATTTCGACAATATCTGGCCCACGAATCTCTGCTTCCTTCGTTAAATCCTGTCCATTCCTAACAGTAGCTGCGAGATGGGAAAGTTTATTTCCAAGCAATGCCGATGTCAAATGAGAGTGGGTTGGAGAATTTATTAGCCCTAAAGCAATATTCTCAAGGATGGACCGGTCGAGCAACGACGGCTCTTGTTGGACAAGGCTGAGATTGCTCCGCAAGAATCGAACGTTGAGATCTTGGACGTTGTGTCCATCAAAAGATACTTCTCCGCTTGTTGGATCGTATAAGCGTGTTATTAGGCCTGCAACAGTGGATTTCCCGCTGCCGGATAGACCAACAATTGCAGTGTGATCTCCAGCTGCACAAGATATCGAGACATCCTGTAGCACAGGTTTGTCTATTCGGGACGGAAAGGCAAAAGAAACATTTTTCAGCTCAATATTACCAGAAGCGTTTGGGAGAGAGTTCCCGACGCCTTCGGCTGTGCCATCTATTTTCGGTTCTCGGTTGATATCGGCTTCTAATTTTTCGAAGGTAACTCCCGCAGCATCAAAAACTTGAACAAAAGGAGCGACCTGGCTAAGGATCAAAGTAGCTGTTAAAGTTAAGTTAGCATGAAGGATAAAGGATGTCGGATACTGGATACATTGATAGGAATACCTCACCATCGACTAATAAGAAAATCACCGTGTATGTAGTCCCGACGGATGATCCGGGATTACCAGAGGCAACCGCATCCGCGATCGTTTTAGACCCTTGCCAGAACGCCAGTGCATTTGCGGAGAACGCAATAAAATACAGCAATCCTGACTGGGTGGCAACAGAAATTGCCTTCTTAATTCCAGCTGCCTTTGCATTTCCTAGTAGGCTAGCGAATTTTGATTCTAGCTTTGCATTTGCCGAGAAAGCATGCACAACTGTTGCGTTCGACAGTGATTCCATCGCAACAGAGGATGCTCCAGCAACGTTTTTCAACATGGCTGCTGCATACTTCTGAGTATAGTAGCCGCCAACAAGTGACATGAGCAGATAGGCTGGTGTCAAAGACACTAATTCTCCACCTAGCTTGGCATCTTTGATGAAAGCGATGATATAAGCTGTGATGAAAAATGACACGCTATTAAGGACAATGCCGACCTTCTCAGAGGTCCCTTGTTGAATCGTCGTTATGTCACCAGTGAGCCGGGAGGCGGCTTCTCCTGCTGGCATATCGTCGAAGAATGAGGCATCCTGTCGTAATAAGCTTTTGAAATACCGCTCGCGAAGCCGTTGGGCCAGACGTTCTCCAAACAAATTCCACGAAGCGACATAGATATACACCAATGCAAAGTAGGCTATTCCAATATAAACGACTTTGAGGACCTTTTCATTGACTTCTGCTTGATATGCCGCGCCGAATTTAGAATCCGCGCTGCAGGATGCAGAATTGAGATTGTCAACCAATTGGCCGAATAGAATGCCCATAAGAGGGAAGGGCACGCCTGACGCAATCGCGGCCAGCAGGCCGACTATAAGCAGAGTGAGGTCAACTTTCGTTGGCTCTGCATAAACTAGAAGGCGGACATATCTAGTCGCCCTTCTAATAAACTGTGTAGCCATCTCATGGTTAGCCGCGCTGCGCGACAGATGTCTTTTGAGATAGTTTTCCTTACCCTTCGACCTTTCCCAGTTTTAGAATCGCCAGCAGCCACTTCTTCTGACGCTTCAGCCATGTCTGCGTTTCGGGGCAAGAGAACTAAGTCCTTCGCCTAGCTACCGTAATTTCCAAGGTGATGTTTTTCTATAGGCATAACACCAGCAGGAAATGATTCATGACGAGAACAAACTTATTTCTTGATGGAACTTGGTGTCATACCCGGGTGAGTGATCTTCAACTGCTCTGAAAGCTTCATTCAGCCTGCATGGCCTTTGCCTTTCTTGCTCTCATTTTCTTTATTTTCGCTTTTAGTGGGTCAATTGCGCCAATATTCAAGGGGGGCCCTGTATGAGCTAGGCTCCTGATTTTCCTTTTTGTCTTGGTGCTCTGGAAGAGGTATTGGTATCTGCAAAACAGATCTTATCAGATTCGTGTTACGCTAGAAAACGCCTGTATGCCAAAATACGGCTTGCGCGTTGTATTGTTACAACATGCAAATATCGATCCAGTGTAACAATGAGCCCACATGGGAAGGATCAGATAACTTTAATGAGCCCGGTACCGGAGATTAAATTCATCTTATCAGATCAAATGATGTCGGCCAATCGCACGCCAGGGCGGCTTCTAGTTTTGACCCCCCCCACGAGAATTAGAATTTTCGTCAATAATCAATCCATGGAAGAAAAATCTCGTACTGGTCTGCCCCATGATCTCATATATATATATATATATACGGAATATATATATATATATCCACAATAGTATTACCACCGTGGCGACTTTTCGTTACTCAAATTTGCGGAGCTTTATGCTGATCACGTTTGGAAAAACAACCCGCGAATTCTAGATTGAGCAAGAAATAACAAAAGTTTTCCGTGGTAGAACTGTGGGACTATGGAGGCCCGTGGCATAATCGCTCGTGCCCGAACATTAAACGGATCAGCATTTTCTTCTTCTATATGTAACGTATAACGTATACTTCTTACAAGTCGTTTCCATGTCTTACAAAATGGTTTACAAAATGGGTCTTACAAGGGTTTAGAAACAGCCGTGCCAAAAATCACAAACAAACATGGTGGATCCTTGGTGTAAGTTTCTATTGTTTCTTGACAAAACAATATGACGGATTCGCCCTCTGCACCCAGGGATGCCATGTAGTGATGGCACAGAGAGGAGAAAGATTGAGCTGCACTTGAGCGGAGCTACATTGACATTCGCGGGAAAAGACGAGAAAGGAAAAGTATAAAACTCACCCACTGCAAACACTGTTGAATCCGCAAATAATACTACATTCAAAAATACTTGTTTATAGTTCGTGAGGGGATATATCTTGCCCCATGAAAGTAGTCCGGTAGTACGGAAGACAACTCGCCATTGATCTCACAAATACTCTAACTGCATCATGAGTGAGCACTTAACTACTTCCGAAGGCGACAAGGTCAACGATCATGTTCAATTGAATCGCCCTGCAGACGTCGGGGCAGATGGGATTTCTACCGAGAATCTGCTCCTATTTCTCCACGGATTTGAAGATCAGCTTGATCTGTTAGTTTTGGCATGGATTTTGCTCCTGTACCGTGGGAGCAGCCTTAGTGAAGATGGAGAATTCTCATGGAGTCTGGAGGCAGCATCGATAGACGACCATTCGATTTTAGAACCTGGGTTCTCAGGCAACGTCAATGATATAGTATCGGCGGAGAGCGATCCCATAGCAAAAGCACTCAACTCCATTCGCGCAAGACGGACCACTACCCCTAGTAGTGCACATACGCGACTAGCGGATTACTCAATTTCCTTCACGAACGCCGCTCGAACCGTGAGTGGTAGTAATGATGTAGGTTTCATCAAATTTGATCCTGCCATTGATGCTCCCGGCTAAATCTAGTATGCAGGCGCCATTTTGCATGGAAATATTAGCAATGAAGCCGACTTTGCTGGTCAAACAACATGGGCAGCATTCCACGCTATCTCCGCACGCTGTCCACGTCCAGTGTTCTGGATTCATGGATATTCTTAACGCAATCCTCAAAAACTCGGATCAAACAATTTCGCAGGTGATGCAGATTGGTGATCTTGAATTGCAACAACTGTGGAAATGGAATGCGTCCGTGCCTCAAACAATTGATGATTGTATCCATGATATTTTTATGGAAAATGCGCGAAAGCACCCTAATCGTCAGGCAGTTGTCTCCTGGGATGGTGAGCTGTCTTATGGGGAGGTTGATCGGTTTTCAACACTGCTGGCAATTCATCTCATTGAATTGGGTGTTGAAGTTGGGAAAGCCGTGCCACTTTGTTTCGAAAAGTCAAAATGGACGGTCGTGGCAGTACTCGCCATTATGAAGTCCGGGGGCGCATTAGTTCTCACAGACCCGAGCCAACCTGAAGCCCGATTGCAGACCATAGCGACGGAGGTGGGTGCAAATCTAATGTTGACTTCGAAACGGCAAGAGGAGTTGGGACATAAGATTTTACCTGATGGAACCGTGCTAGTGGTTAGCCATGATTTTTTCTTACAGAGCCAAGAACCGATATTGTCGCTGTCTTCCGCGTTACCCTCAGTTCCCGGGTCATCTCCACTGTATATAATCTTCACGTCAGGAAGCACAGGCAAGCCAAAGGGGGTGGTAATATCACACACAAACTATACCAGCGGTGCGTTGCCGAGGGCAGAAGCTGTAGGCTATGGCCCACACTCGCGGGTGCTCGACTTTCCTTCATACGCGTTCGATGTCAGTATTGATTGCATGTTATGTACTCTCGCCCAAGGAGGGTGCGTCTGCGTTCCATCCGAAGATGACCGGGTGAACAATCTCAGTGGAGCGATAAGAAATATGAAAGTCAACATGGCTCATATGACGCCGTCAGTTGCAAGGGTTCTCGAAGAAGATATTTTACCGTCTCTTGAGGTTCTTGGACTTGGGGGGGAATCCGTCTCCATTCAAGATGCGGCAAAATGGGGCAAGTTAACAAAAATCATCATCGCTTACGGGCCTTCAGAGTGCACGGTTGGTTGCACAATTAACAATGACATTGCCCTCGATCGAGCATATACTAGCATCGGCAAGGGGGTGGGTGGTGTTACATGGGTGGTCGACCCTGCCGACCATAATCGCCTGATGCCGATCGGAAGTATTGGTGAACTTATTATGGAGGGTCCGATTGTGGGACAGGGTTATCTTAATGACCCCGAAAGAACCTCGTCTGTTTTCATTGAAGACCCGACGTGGCTACTTTCCGGTTGTAAGGGGTTCCCTGGAAGACATGGGCGTTTCTATAAGACGGGAGATCTTGTCAAATATGACCCAGATGGCTCCGGCTCAATAGTTTTTGTGGGTCGAGGTGACCAGCAAGTGAAGCTCAGAGGACAGCGAGTAGAGCTAGGAGAGGTCGAACATCATTTACGAACCAGGCTACCCGCTGGGACTATTGTTGCTGCAGAGGTTATCACACCAGGGGGAAAAGGAGGTGAACCAACCTTGGCTGCTTTTATCGCAGAGGAAAACTCGTCGAAATCCCAGACAAATAGAGAAATAGCGACCTTCTCCGAAAAGCTCCGCCAGGTCTTAGAAGTGATGGACAAGGATCTTGGAACTGCCCTTCCCCGGTATATGGTGCCAGCAGCATATATCCCTCTATTTGAAATGCCGTTGTTAGTGTCGTGTAAGACAGATCGAAAGAGGCTACGCAGCATTGGGTCCACCATGTCAAGAAAGGAGCTCATTAGGCTTAAAGCGTCTTCATCACAAAGAAAAGAGCCGCAGTCAGAGATGGAACGAAAGTTGGAATATCTTTGGAAAGGTTTATTCGGTGCTGAAGCGGAGATCGACGTGCAGAGCAATTTTTTCGACCTAGGAGGCGATTCACTCATGGCCATGAAACTGGTGGCCAGCGCGCGCACAGTAAACCTTCTAACCAGTGTAGCTGATATATTTCGGTACCCAATCCTATCAGGTATGGCTCTGACCCTGACGCATGTTGATGCCGAAGCGGCGAGCGAAGTGCCGCCATTTTCACTCATCAATGCAAGCTGGAAAGAGGAGGATGCGCGTATCCAAACGGCCACACTCTGCGGAGTCGACGCCGCATCAGTTATAGATGTCTACCCGTGTACACCACTGCAGGAAGGGTTGATGGCCCTTTCTGCCAAAGTCAGCGAGGCATATGTCGCGCAGAGAGTTGTCGAGCTAGCAGATCTCCAAACCGCACAACGGCTCCAAAGGGCATTTGAAACTGCGGTGGTTGACTCCCCTATATTGCGCACACGAATAGTTCAAGTTCCCGGCCATGGTCTTATGCAGGTTGTTTTGAGAAGTGGGATCTCATGGCGTTCAGGTTCGACCCTAGAGGAGTACCTGGTTAGAGACCGGAACGAATCAATGGGATTGGGCACATCACTAGTCCGTTTTGCAGTCACTTTCAACAAAGCAACAGATAAAGTCCATTTTGTTTTGACGATGCACCATGCCTTGTACGATGGTTGGTCGATGCCATTCGTCGTGCGACGCGTTAATAGGGCGTATAACAACCTGGAATCGGAAATACCAGCCGCTTTCAATTCTTTTATTAAACACCTCGGCAACCTCAATTACAAGGATTCCGAGACCTATTGGAAAGAACAACTACAAGGCGCAAACCATTTGCAGTTTCCAGCTCTCCCGCATGTTGGATACCAAACCCAGGCTCAGTCACTTCTGGAACAGTACATCCCGCTAGGGAAGACTTCGACATCAAGTACAAGCATCGCGACCGCCATTAGAGCAGCTTGGGCTATAGTTGCAGGGAAATATACTGCATCCGACGATGTCGTATTTGGAGAAACCCTTACAGGGAGAAATGCACCGGTTGTGGGTATTGAAAAGATCGAAGGGCCTATGATTACCACCGTGCCCGTCCGTGTACGGTGGGACCGGAATGCGCGTGTTGGTGAGTACCTGCGCAGCATTCACGACGACGGGATACTTCGTATTCCCCATGAACACTTGGGTCTGCAGCATATCCGACGCCTGACCCCTGACGCGCGCGAAGCTTGCGAGTTGAGAACAGGTATTGTCATCCACCCAACCACAACAGAGGCTGACACGAGCGTAACTGGGGAGGGACCAGCCAATGGCTTTGTCCCAGCTGGAGACGAAGAGGCTGCTCGTGAAGCGTTAAAATTCAATACATATGCTCTCATGTTGGTTTGCTCGTTAGATCCCAAGGGTTTCCTGGTCATGGCCAGCTTTGACTCGGCAACAATTGACGTCTGTCAGATGGAAAAGGTTTTGGAGCAGTTTGGGCGAACTGTGGAACGAATTTGTGAAAACCCGAATGCGCTTGTCGGCGATTTGTTACCAATGACAGAAGACGATATAGCCGGGGTATGGCGTTTCAGCAATATAAAAAAGCCGAATGGTTTAACTGAAGCAATCTTGGGTTACGACTATTCAGAGGCAACTGCAACTTGGATAGTTGATCCTGAAGACCCGGAACAATTACTTCCACTTGGGGGAATAGGGGAACTCATGATTGAGGGTCAATTCAAATCAGCCACTTCGTCATATATCGACGGTACCAAATGGCTTGCTGCCGGTCACCGGGATACTCCAGGAAGGCGAGCGACGCTTTACAAAACAGGGCAGTTAGCCAAGTACAACAGTGATGGCTCGTTAGTCTTCAAAGGGAAGAAGGGCGGCAATGTCAAACCTCACAAGGAAACTAAGAAACCCGAAGTCAAAAATCAGTCGCAGATGACAACTCCAAAACAACGGAAATTGCAAAAGCTCTGGAGCCGTGTCCTTGGGATTAGCGAGGACGAGGTTGATCCTAACGACAGTTTCTTCGACCTCGGCGGGGACTCCATTAGCGCTATGAAATTGGTTTCAGAGGGAAGAATGGAAAATCTCGAACTGAGTGTGATGCAAATCTTCCAGAATCGTACTTTTCGTGATATGGCGGATATTGCGAAGGAGTCGCAACCACTTCAACAACCTACCAAACAATATATCCCATTTTCAACCCTTGATGTCTTAGATGTTGATACTTTCCTTTCTGAATCCATCCACCCATCACTTGCGAATTCAAGCTGGGAAGTAGTAGATGTCCTGCCTGCCCGCCCACTCCAGGAAATCGCCGTGGATGGGACAATCAACCTTCCCCGATATTCTGCACGGTACGAACTATTTTACCTGGATTCAGCAGTTAACCGTTCGCGTCTGTTCGAAAGTTGCCAGGAGATCATATCCCGCAACGAAATTCTACGGACGATTTTCGTCAAGTCGGGAGGTTCTTGTTTCGGCGTCGTAATAGAGGAGCTACAGCTACCCCTAGCCGAATACGAAATCGACGGTGACTTGGTTGCTTTCGCCGAGCAACTCTGCAATCTTGATGTGCAGACAGTGATGCCCCTCGGAACGCCCTTCATAAAATTCTTCTTTGTTCAGTGTTCAAGCGGGCAAAGTTGCTTGATCATGCGAATTTCTCATGCTCAATACGACGAAATATGCCTTCCCATTTTACTCCGTCAGCTTTCCGCTTTGTATGAGGGCAAGTCGGTTCCTGAGGCCTTACCATTTTCTTCCTTTGTCCACCATGTCGTCCGAGAGAATATCCCGCAAAGCATCGAATACTGGAGAAACCTACTCCGAGGCTCGTCCATGTCAACTCTGCGCCCGTCGACGCCTTTGGAAAGTAAAAAGTCAATTTTTATATCCAAAACTTTTGATATCTCATCCCGGTCCAAAGAAATCACGCTTGCCACTATCCCTTCTGCAGCATGGGCACTATGTTTGGCTCGTCGTTTGTCCGTTCGTGACGTAACATTCGGTGAAGTAGTCAGTGGCCGCAACATCGATCTCCCCGATTGTGACGTAGTAATGGGACCAACTTGGCAGTATGTTCCGTTACGTGTTAAGTTCGAGCCTTGCTGGACGGCAATCGACCTTCTCAACTTCGTGCAACACCAACACATTTCAAGCACGCAGTTCGAAGGAATCGGCCTCAAGGAAATCGTCCGGAACTGCACAGATTGGCCCGAGACTGTAGATTGGTTTGACTCTGTTGTGCATCAAGACGTTGAGCATGTCGAAAACCTAGCGTTTTTATCAGCCAATAGCCGAATGGATACGATATATCCACACCTCGAGCCTCTTCGTGAGTGGAAGATACAGGCCTTCCCGAAAGGAGACAGCTTATGTATCGAGATCGTCACTTTCGAGTCCTGGCGCGCGGAGGCCGACTCTATCCTCAACGAAATGGGTGACATTATCTCGCAACTCGTGACCAAACCGGATTCGGCCCTATTCTGGGCAGATAAGGAGGAAAGTTTTCCACCCGCGACGCGATGGAACTTTTTATCCTGCTTTAAGAGATGGCTAAAATAGGTGCGAAGACACTGCACAATCGCTTGAGGTTAGATCCATAGGCGTTTCCATTGTGTATTTGAAATCTGGGTACGACCTAGGTGGTCAGCACGTGTGTATTTCCTCTTTTTATTTCCTTTATATTTATCATATTTCTATTTCTGAGACGCTTCTTGTTCCGAAACAGAAAAGGAACTAAGAGTTTCAGAGACCAGGATTTGATGACGTAATGTTTTAAGAATGTGCTCACTTTTGTTTGTTTCACGCTTGTTAAAAAGTCTTATCATAAATTTCGAGTAGCAGCCCATTGAATATCTTTCCATTCTATTACATTTTCCTGTAAAGAAAGTTCTGCGAGCTGATAATAATCAATCTCCAGATGCCTGAGCTTCCAATTAACGTAGTAGAAATAGAATTCTGACTCCAAATGCAAATGGTTTAGAAACCCAAGTTCGATCCATGTCTCTACTATATAAATTAAGCCATATCTAAGTTCCGAGCGTGAAAAACACAACTAAACGCCCAAAAAAAAAAAGAAAAAAAAAAGAAAAGGAGACGGAGAAAGTAAAAGCAGAGAAGAAACAGGGGGTGGGAAGTATTGAGAAATAATATACATATACATCAACGATCTACTTAACTCCTAATGACGAACGAGGTTGCCAGTCGAATTGGTATCCATTTCCAGTTCTCCCTGGGGGTCGTACAGTCTCCTTTTATCCCTCACGAACAATCCTCTGATATCAAGGGGGTCCAGTACCTTCTGCAACAGGGGGCGCGAATCGTTGAAAGCGCCCTCGATTGCTTCGTTTGCTCTCTCCTGCCCATCACGGCCCACATACACCCGCGAGTCAATCGGGAGAATATGACCAGGGTGGAAAATATTGAACATTGTGGTGTTAAGTAACATCACAAGCGCCTCACAGATGAGGAAGGGATGCTCCGCTGTACGAAATGAGTGGCTCTCCGGAACAAATGTTTCTAGAAGCAAAAAGAGGTCAGCTCAGAATGACGGCGGCATGAGAGCAAAAGCAACAGCACAAAACTGGAAATATATATATATATACCGGCAATATGGTACGCTGATCGTATAATAATCAAAATCGACGAGATGTAAAGACAGTACACCACCGTCATGAACCTTCTCCCCGTACCACCTTCCGAGGTAACGGACCACTTTACACGAAGTTCACGGACCCGTACATGAAATAACGTCAAAACAGCCACAAACGATGTGAACAAGGTCACCTGGGTAATCATAGCAACTCGAACCAAGTTTACTCCCACTTTATAACGAGCGGCTGTGTCAGCATCAGCGCCAGCAAGTAGACCGGCACCAGCCCAGACGCATACTTCAGCCAGGACGTCAAATACGATAAACGTGCGGACGACCCTAATTGGAGACATCGGAGAGGCGGATGGGACAAAGCTGAATAGGCGACCGCAGATGAAATAATCTGCGCCAGCATACGTCGGCCCAGCGCCAAGAATGAGCATAGTCGAGATTGTGTAGAGGGATTTAATATTCCCTTTATCAGAAGCGAGAAGCGAGCGCAAGAGAAAGCCTATTGCTGAAAAGATGGCGCCTAACGTCAATGGAATTGTGAATTTCTGGGGTTTCGATGTCCTGGAAAAAAGGTCAGGATGAGAAGCCCAAGCGTTTTTTTTTTCTTCTTTTTTTTTTGGATCGCTGGCGGAAAGATGTTCTCACCTATGCTGCAATTCATGCAGTGCTGCAGAAATCGCATAGGCCACAGTAAAGAAAATAGCCGCACCCTTGTTTGGGGAATAATGGTATAAATCTACGAGAGCCAGTGTTAGGAGAGAAGCTGGACGGTGCGTTGGGGATGAGTATATTTACCTTCTGCTGTAAGCTCTGATGACATGGTTGCTCTAAATGATATTGATATGAGAAATAACGCTCTCTAGGGGTTGTAAAAGATCAAACGGTTTGCCATTTTTCAGAAATCTCAAGAAAGTCAGAGGCCGTCCCATCGCCTTTATACACCACTCTCACTCTGCCCATGGTCAAGTTCAGCCCTGCGTGCAGCAACTGACAAGAAACCTAGGTGTGCTGCGCCCATTCTCCCCACCGTAAAATTTACCACTTCTGGGGAATGTTTCGAATGACATACTGCCATATTTCCTCGACCCGCACATGCTGGTGGTTGTGTTGCCGCATCGCCCGTCTTTCTGATGCTGAAATGCGGTTTGTAGCGATGATGGCGAAGTCAGAAAGGAGAAGCCCGATACCCGATTAGGAAATAAGCGTGGCCAAGACATCTGTGGATGCCAAGAAATTGACAATAAATCGCCTAAACGGGAATAGCGGTCGATCATCCATCCATTTCGCATTTTGACAGTCATCAAGGCACATGGATGCGAACGCTTCAGACTTGATCGTCTGTATCGGATAAGACTTATAGCCAATCCGATTAACAGAGCCTATTGCGCTTAGTTTCTTAAGTCTTTATGCACCGCCCAGGGCAGCAGCGGGCGGTAGCAGTAATACTGCAGAGAGAGCTTTGGTTGTTTGACTAGTTAGCAGCAACCATGCTGATATGTAGAACGCCGAGCTCAATTCTCGTCGCATCATACCCATCATGCTCTATGAGTTTCTGATGGCATCAAGCCTTGTAGAGTATGAACTGCACTTTGCCCTTCGCCAAATCGTCGTAAAGTGATGCGAGGTACGCTTGTGGTCAAACAAAACTTGGTACCAAACATAAACCCCCCCGAGTACAGAGTATTGCAGCACTAGAAATCATTTCAGGATAAATGCATCAGGGAAAGGACAATTACCAGATACCCCAAGTCCCATGTGTTCAAAAAGAAGTCAAGTTCATTTGATAAGGTAGGAAGCAGAGCAAAACTGTCCCAACTTCCACCCTGCTCTGGAGCAGAATATCCTTAACTTGAACTTGGCAAATCGAGAATTAGAATAATGGAGATGAACAACGCAATCCCTATATTGAAAAGCAGTAGGGGGGAATCAGCGACAGACAGATGGCTCTGAAACTACACATGCAAACAAATCGAAATTTTAATTCATATATAGGGCAGCAGGAATGAAGGAGGATTGCACTCCCAGGTCTGTCTATAAGATAAGTGAACATATCTCAACTGCGTTACCGTGCCATGAGGACTGATTAGTCACAAAGAGGGAAAATGGATAACTAGATATAGGAAAGAGGCGTAAGACATTGAGACACGCTCAATGAACTTGAACAGCTGCATAAGAAGATTACATAAGTAGTTAGAGGAGTCGGTCCGCATTCATCATTAGCAAGGGATGCTGTTTGACGCGAACCTCGGGATGAAAATCGTAGCTCCACAAGGGCGAGGGCGGCAAAGACTTAGTTAACTACTGCAGGCCTCCTACGAGTTGCTGGTGCAAGTTGCGTCAAAGCAGCCGAGGCAAAAGACTTCCGAGTTGCCAAGCCCAAGAGCGGTTCTTCAGACTATTCTCCAAGCCGTGCGAGAACCCCAAGAGTCGTCAATTCTCAGAGAGTCATAATACTACTCAATCAAAAGCTGTGGCAGGAACAAAAAAAAAGACAACAGAGGAACCTCGTAAGCAGAGAGAGAGAGAGAGCCCCGGGACAAACCGTAGGCGGCTGGGAAGTGCTCCAGTCTCGGGTTGGGAACGTGGATACGTGTTCGCTATACCCTGTATACGATACATACAGACAACTAACGGAGACTTATACCGGTATGGTACGACAGTACAAGACTGTATCCCGTATCGTATTTTTACTGTATTATATTATGCTGTACTGTACTGTATTGTACTGTGCTATTGCTACATCATCTTATCAATCTCCCGCTTGCAAAATAATTAAAAAAGCGGACACTCTGTGTGCCCTATTCTAACCGCATACCAAACTAGTATGAACGTAAGTACCCGAAAGACAGCCATTGTCAGATCAGCGATAGCAAGCTCAACGGCCCGTGATTGAGCTACTTGCTCACCGGCTTCGGAGACATCATCCCAGCTTGAGTTTGGCGACCTTGTTTAAAAATTGACTCCTTCCCGTCCCTGTCACTGTGTGCAGGCTCTTGATGCAATCGCCTTTCACCACCTTCCTTTCCCTTTCCCCTCCCCCTCTCTCCCCGTTCCTTGTAACCCCAAAGCGTTGTCACCATGCGAAGAAACTTCCTCTCCAAACTTCAGACTCATGCGCCTGTGGAGGAGAAGCAGCCTGCAAGCAGTGGAGAGGACAAGGAAGTAGGTGGTCCGCCTCCAGACCAAGGGATTACGAGTGACACCGACGAAAGTCTTTCTGCGGATGCCCAAGATGGTGTACGCAAGATCCAGGCCACAACCCAGGTCTGGAGCAGAAGACATCTCATCTTTGCATATGTCATGTATGTTTGAACACTCATATATCCCTGCCCTCTGTCATGCTCAAACACCTCACGCCGCCAACATCGGCATACTAGGGCAGGGTTAAAACTTACTTAATTATAGGATATGGGTTATCGCCTTTGTCGACACCATGCAGCAGGGAATGTCCAATTCCCTCCTCCCTTATGTCACGAGTAGTTTCCAACTGCACTCGTTGACGGCTGCAACTGGGATTATGTCGAATATCATCGGTGGTCTGATCAAGCTGCCCCTTGCCAAAGTCCTCGATATCTGGGGCCGACCACAAGGCTTCCTAATCATGGTTGGAGCGCTGACTATCGGCCTTATCATGATGGCTGCGTGTAACAACGTTCAAACGTATGCTGCTGCCCAGGTGTTCTACTGGGTTGGGTACGTACTCTACAGATTTTGGCTATTATTATTTTGTTAAAAACTGATCCACCCTTCCACGATTTTTACAGATACAATGGGATGACTTACACAATAAGCATTTTCATTGCCGATACGTCTGCGTTGAAAAACCGAGCCCTGATGTTTGCATTTGTTTCTTCACCCTATATCGCTACTGTCTGGATTGGCGGACCGCTTGCAACTGCCTTCCTGAATGGCCCTGGCTTCAGATGGGGATATGGTGCTTTTGCCATCATTACCCCTATCATCACTTTACCTCTGTACGGGGTGTTTGCCTGGAACTATAAAAAGGCGAAGGATTCAGGTTTGCTGCCTGAGAAAGAACGCTCTCGTACATTCGCCCAATCGTGCAAGTATTATTTTATCCAATTCGATGTTATCGGGATCTTTCTCTTGGCTGGCGGACTGGCTCTTTTTCTCCTCCCATTCAGCCTTTACTCTTATCAAGAAGATCGATGGAAGTCAAGTCTAGTCATTAGCATGATAATTATCGGTGGTCTCCTCCTCATCGCTTTCGCCCTATATGAGAAGTACCTGGCACCCGTCTCCTTCATACCTTTCGGGCTTCTTTTCGATCGAACTGTGCTGGGTGCCTGTATTCTGGCAGGAAGCTTGTTTGTCAGCTTCTACATCTGGGATAGCTACTTCCCCTCTTTCCTCCAAATTGTCAACAATTTATCAATCACCGAAGCCAGCTATATCGTCAATATCTACAGTATCGGCTCCTGCTTTTGGTCCATCGTTGTAGGTATCTTGGTGCGATGGAGTGGACGCTTTAAATGGCTTGCTCTCTATTTCGGCGTGCCTCTTACTATTCTCGGCGTCGGTCTCATGATCGCCTTCCGCCAGCCGGATGTCAACATCGGATATATCATTATGTGCCAAATTTTCATCGCTTTTGCCGGCGGAACGTGCGTTATCACAGAACAAATGGCTGCGATGGCTGCCACTTCCCATCAATACGTCGCTGTTGTTCTCGCCGTTGAAGCCATGTTTGCAAACATTGGTGGTGCGATTGGTCAAACTGTTGCTGCTGCGATCTGGACTGGAGTGTTCCCCCAAAGGTTAACCGAGTACCTACCTGAGGAGGCCAAGGCCAACGCTACCGTCATCTACGGAGATCTCAGGGTCCAGCGGTCGTATCCTGTTGGAAGTCCTGAAAGGACTGCTATTAACAAAGCCTATGGCGATGGGCAAAAATACATGCTTATCGGAGGTACCGCGATCTTGGCTGTCTCCCTTGGAGCTACCATGATGTGGAGAGATATCAAGGTCAAAGACTTCAAGCAAGTCAAAGGCCTTGTTGTTTAGACCGCTCCGCTTATTTATTTTTTCTGATAAACTGCTTACACGCCTGGTACGTTAGCATTACAGCACAATGCAACGTCTTTTGGCCATTGGGCACAGGTGAGGGGGTCAATTGGCCCAGGAAGTGATGGATAATCGGAGTAAATGGACAGGGTTTTGGGTAAATACCAGCGCACAGCTTTTCGGTGGTTCTGTTTTCTTTATCTTAATTCATCCAAGTCGAGAGATAAACATCTCTTTCTCATTTTCTGTCAATTCTTCCCATTTTTCAATCAATTTTCGGGTTTCAGATAAGTCACTTTTGCTGCATGTACTCTACACTGAGATAGGCGGCGCTTCACCATTGATGCCATCTCATATTGGGAACGTTATGCAGAGTTTTGGAATATTTCTTGCACTCGATATTTTCCCTTCTTTCTCCATCTCAGTCCAAAGCCCGAGTAACACGTTGTTCCGTGGATGAGTCCGCTGCGGGGCCAAACTATTATGGATGGCGAGGCGCTTTGCGAGGAATTTCCATTTATTAAGGTTGAAAAATCCGACACCGGGTCATTAAATCATGAAAATGTCGTCTCTCAAATTTTATATTCAATCAGATATGAAGGAATAACACCCTCTCTTTTCAATATATTCCCTATCTAAACATCGCGACACCTACTATACCTCTCTCCAGTAGAGCAATTTGATCTGGCGGTTTTCACCAATTCAGTGGCAAATTCGGGCCTATACGGAGTAAATAAAGTCTAATTACAATCAAATCCCACAACAGGGGAATAGCAAATAACAACAATAATGGGACTAATCGTCCTACCCGCCACCATCTCCGACATCCCCTCAGTCTACGATGTCTACTTTGCCGCGTTTAAGGATGATATAATCATGGAAATCCAGTACCCGCGTGGGGTGGACACCGAGCTACGCAAGGAACATACAGCCAAAACATTAGAAAGGTGGCATGGTCTCACGATGACACATACATTGAAGTGTGTAGATACCGACACGGGCAAAATTGTCGGCATGGCGGTTTGGGATGTGTGCTGGCGGGGGAAGACCGATGAGGAGCGGAAGAAGCCAACCGTCCCGTGGCTGCAGGGGGCAGAGAAGGAGAGGGCCGAAGCGTTCCTTGGGGCCTTGTGGGAGATGAGAGAAAAGTGGTTGGGTGGGAGGAAGCATGTTTGTGAGTGAAAATTCTATCCCCCCGTGCCGTTTAAGTACTTGAAGTACTGTACATACGTACCCTTTTTAAGAAACGATCGTAGAAACTAACCTACCCACCAGACTGCGCCCTCCTCGCAGTGCACCCAGAGCACCAAAAACGCGGGATCGGCAAGTTGCTGATGAACTGGGGGCTGGACATCGGCGAGAAGCTCCAGTTGCCAGTGTACCTCGAATCCACCAAGGCCGGCGTGCCATTGTATACGAAGCTTGGTTTTGAGAGGCTGTCTCAGGGCGCCCTGCTGAAGGCCGAAGTGACTCACTTTGCCTCCGATGTTGAGGCTCCTCTGATGGCCAAGATGCCGTCAGCGGTACGGGGGATGATGTTTGAAGAATGGGCGCAGAAAGAATACCCGCCGTTCGGCTGAGTGTTGGGGGCTCTCTCTACTATTTGGCATTTGGCTCCTTACGCGTGACTTATTTTAATTTACCAAGAGTGCAAGCTGGACGGTGTGCTATAGGGAAAAGGAATTTCGGTGGTTTATTTGTATATATTATTTTAAGCCTAGAGAATCATCATAACTTGGCATGAATTCATGCACGGATTGTATGAAACAAGTACAGGACGCTTTGTCGCCGCAGCCCCTCGGTTGCTATCCACTTTAATTGGGTCGGACTGGGTCAGGTGGTGGGCGAGCAAAGAAAAAACAAAAAAAAAAA
>QGQJ01000620.1:0-10309 GCA_003206725.1 Blastomyces emzantsi | reverse complement strand
AAACAAAAGACAAAAAAAAAACCACCCGAGGTCCCCGCCGCGCTAGAAAAAGAACATAGGAAAAAGCGTGTTACAATACAGCCTAGCGTTGCATTAGGGTTATCAGATCCGCTGTGCAAAAACCTTATTTTTATTTCAGATCAGATAACGGGCTGTAAGCATTCGTATAGTATGAATGTAATTTACATAACATAATTACGGACCAGTAACCATGGTATAGTACCTGTATTTTGCAACTCCGAGAGAACAACGATATTGAAAACAGCGATGATGATATCTAAAAAATTTACTCCTGAAAAAAAAGCCCATCGCCTGTTCCTGCAGGCTCGAGTGATCGTGTAGTTTTTGGCTAGTTTCTAGCCTCCAAAGAAACAAGACAGGTTAAGGTGAATCAGTATAATTCGTCAATAAGTATGGTAAGAAAATATTCGCACATGTCAATGGTATAGCATTTTGTCAATTTTGCGACCTCAGAAAGCCATTTCAACATTATCTATACATGCAGACGTACAGTACATAATAAAAGGCAATTGAGATTATCATGGCTATACCAATCAGCATACCACAGTTCGAATATGCTCCGGTGAACGCGACATGGCTGACGCGAGATGTGCTTTTTTTCGCCAACTCAATTGGCTGCAACGCAAGGAATGAACTTCACTTTCTCTATGTACGCATCATATATAACATATCCAAAAATTGAAAAAAAAAAAAAAAATTAATACCGCTCTTGATGCTAATTCTAACTCTCAGGAACTACACCCAAATTTCCAAGTCTTCCCCACATATCCAATAGTGCTCAGTATGTCATCTCTTCTCCTGCCTGCGGAGGTAATCTATATCATGTATTAAATGCCGATACCAGCCTTCAAGCACGCCGATGTCGACACCATTGACTTCCTCGCGCGAAATGCAGCGCGAACACTACCTCCCGGCTGCCCCAAATTAGACTGGGGTGTAGCCGTCGATGGGAAGCGACGAATGGAGTTCCTACGGCCCCTACCGCCATCCAGCCACGGGAAGACGTGGGAGATCCATTCGAAAGTCCTGGGAGTGTTTGATAAGGGCGCCGGGAAAGGAACTGTGATGGAGATGGAGCATGTGCTGAAGCAGCGGGAGAGTGGGCAGGTGTATACGCGCGCTTGGGAGAGTGCGTTCTTCAAGGGAACTGGCGGTTGGGGTGGAGAGAGAGGTAAGCGCTGCCCTTTCCAGTCCTTTCTTTCTTTTTGCTATATTTCTTAGGCCTATTGGTCCTGTTTTTTCAATGTTGTGCGGAATGCCGAATACATGGAAAACAGAAAGTTTTGCTTTTACTAATTAAGAAAACTTCCAGGTCCGAAAATTAAGGGGTACCCCCCTCCGAGTCCAGCAAGAAAGCCTGACGCAGTGTCAATTTTCAAAACTAACACAGAATTTGCACATTTGTATCGGTAAGACATCCTATTACTGCTACTTTACCTGCGTGCCTGGAGCCTTGGTGGTATTTTAGTTGATGTCACTAAACACGATAATCATTCTCTACGAATATAGATTGAACGGCGACTATAACCCGCTTCACGCCACTCCGGAGTCCGGGAAAGCTCTGGGATATGGTGGTATAATTATGCATGGACTATTCAGCTGGAACATTGCAGCCGGAGCTGTGTTATCTCGGTTTTGCGGCAGTGAGGGCCCGCGTCTTCGCGACTTTGAAGCGAGGTTTGTCGCACCTGTTAAACCGGGGGATAAACTACATATCCTCATGTGGGACATGGGGATGTGGACAGGAGCAACAGCCGTAGTCCAAAACGCCGAAAAGCTGCGAGAGGTAAGATTTGTGGTGAAGGTTGGTGACAGGGTCGTATTGTCAGATGGAAGAGCGTTGGTGAAGGATGATGATCAGGTAAAGGAAGATTTTAATAAGTCTAAATTATAGATGAAAAAATAGTGCAGGAAAAAAGAACTGGCAAAAAAAGGTTCAATAAAACAAGAAAGCATCAAGCAAGCAATATACATGTCTATACTAACATAAAGACACCGCACACAAGAAGGAAAAGAGTTTAAGCTCATCCGAACTGCCCCTTTTAATTGTGTGCAATTAACGCCCTGGTATATGTATTTTTTAAGCTCAAAGACCAAAAAATTGAATACAACGAAGTTCGAGCGGCCGGAACCATCAGTAATGTGTTTTCAGGTTAAGCACGACAGAGCTTCCTTGACAAAAGTGACAACATATTTTTCGATCCGAACCTCATTTTTTCACAAATAAACACCCTAATGGAAAATTTATGCAAAAACAGATGATATGTTTCCGCTAAAACTTATACCTTTTCCGTAACGTCATACTAGGTACCGACTTACTACAGCCTTGCATAATCTGCGCCGCGTTTACTGCTTGCAAGTATAGAATCAAGCAGTTCGCTGCTACGTACCGCAAGGATTGAGAGAAGACTGTCACTCAACTGTACAAAATTATATCGTCAGCACAGAAACGGGATGAAAATACAATTTACCGGGGGCCGAAGATAATATGACATACACCATGGCTGCTTTCACAACACCCCTGGAGCCAAATTCCAGCATCACGTTTGACTTTTCCTTGGTGAAAGCGTAACCGATAGTCCCGATCTGTTTGAAATTTCTCTCCATTTGCCGGAGCCTCAACAATTTGCTCCAAGGGTTTGAGCATTGTAGCAATTGGGTTACGTGTATATCCAGTAGCAAGAACCACTAGGTCATATACCTCGCCCGAGCTTTTGACCTGTCCAGATTGAGTATCCTTGAGCTGAAGTTCTACCTGGTTGTTTGGAAATTCTTTCAAGCCGACAACCTCGCGGCTGGTAATTAGACGAAGTGGCCAATTAGTAGTGTTGGGATCTAGGAACTTCTGGCGATATAATTTCTCATATACTGATTCTAGAAGTGGCAGTCGGACAACACCGTAGTTCGTTGCTTTGTTCTCGAGAAGAGACTGTTGACGTGCTGAGTGATCTAAAGAATAAAACTTGTCGACACTGCTTGGATCGAAAATTTCATTGACACTGTGAAATTGAGGGTCATATTAGAACTTTTTTCTTTGTCGACATTAAAGATGGGAAAAGGCTTACAATGGGCTGTCATCGCTGGGCTTCAATGCCGAAGCTTTCGTAATGAGGGTGACTTTAGAATTGGGATATCTTGATTGTATGTCCTCAAAAATTTCCACTGCGCTCTGGCCCCCACCAACGACGGCAAAACGATAAGAACCATTTCTTTCTTGGAGAAGCTTTTGTACAGAATATAGATAGATAGAGGAATGGATGATAGTTTTGGGTAGGGGTTGGGTAGAAAGCCCTGGCGGAACTGCTTGTTCCCCCCCACTCGCCACGATGACTTGCTTCGCAGATAGCTCTCTAAACTTCCCGGAACGAACATCGCGGGCCATCAGTTTGAAATATTCAGCAGGCCAGCCGGGCGTCGTTGCGACCGCAGTAACACTGACTACCTCTTGGTTATACTGGACCCGATCGTTAAAATGGGACGCGCACCATTTCATGTAGTCGTTGAACTCTTCGCGGAAAGGTAAATGGGTAGAAAGGTTGGTAAAATGGATGAGACGGTCCTTCTGGTGTAAATAGTTGAGGAAGGTGAAGTAAGAGCGAGGGTCTCGTGTGGTAGCCAGGTCCTTGATAAACGAAATTTGCATTTTGCTCCCGGGAAGTAGCATGCCCGTGTGCCAGCCAAATTCTGGCTGCCTCTCCAAGAATAGCACACGGCGCTCAATCCCACGGTCCCGCATAGCAATTGCTATAGCGAGGGCTGCAGGCCCGAATCCAACACAGATTATATCATGTTGAACCCCTCCAATCGAACTACTCCCCGCATTGTTGTTTTTTTGCATGATCACCGCTTCCCGGCCGTGGGAACTGTCGTTCTTGAGTACTGTCTCCATGGTGAGGATGATAAACGACGTTGGTAGCGGACGTGACGGGAGTAAATGATACAGGGAGGCTCAATGAATGGAGAAAAGGCTTATGCAAACAGGAGAGGTTTCTAAGGGAAGGGAAGAAAAACAATAGGGAATTCCAAAACGGACCTGGTCAATAGATGTACACACCGTTAGCCCGGTCGATTGGCACCGCCGCTTTGGGGTATTATTATAGAAAGGCACGCATCTCTTTACCTGCGAAATGTTAGTCCACTTGCTGGTCACATCACCACGGGACTTCTAGCTCTATTGCCTAGTCAGAAGACACAGTAATGAAAATCTTGGTTTTGCAAAATTCGCCCGGCGAAAAACAGAGATTCCAGTTTTAACATCCTAAACATGCCGATATCTGGCCACCGCAGACGGAAAACACAGCTGAGCTGTTAGCCTGTTAGTACATGATGAACCTTGCCGAACAAAAAAAGCAGCTGCCGTGTTGGCAGCGAGATAGCCAGGAATGAGTGGTTGAAGTGGAACGACCCCGGGCTCAAAGCGGAAATTGGTAGTGTCAGCCAAATACATTGCGTCACGGACACAAATACGCCCCACCTTGCGGGACCGTAACGCCGAATTCGGTGTATTTCGGGGCCTGTAACGCACTAGTGATAAGATTATCTGATTGATTAGATTTCGTGGCCCACCCACGAAAAGCGAAAAAGGGATGAACACCCAGCTCCACTGTAGCATGCGCTGCTCGGTGGAAGGAAATCCCATTTTTGTAATTCGTACAAGCAAAAAGCCCGCAATATTTGCACATATGTATTCATTCGTATATCGTCGGGGGAGTAGCGAGATCGGAACGACTTCGGAAAAGTTTCCCTTCTCGCCCTGAATCCGAGCCGCCCGTACGGGACGGGCTGGACTGGCCGCATTACTTCATACAGGTTCCAGCAATTTTAAAAAAAGCAAATAAAATAATAAATGCTAGGGTTATCAAAGTGGAATGCTATACTTCGAAGCATTTGGCATGTTTAGTGTCGAGTTATCCAAGTGCAATTGTCAATAATGGCCACTCTCTCGAACGATACGCCTCTCTGGAGGCTGCAACAGACATTAAATCACATCCTGCCGCAGTCTGTTCGCAACAATGAAGAAAAGCTCGCTATCGTTCACGGACCTACGGAGCCTGCGCTTTGGGAAATGACATTAGGCGAACTGCTAGAATTCCAGTGTTTGCGGTATCGTGACTTAGAATGTGTTGTTGTTCCCTGGACAGGGGCGCGATGGACATATGGGCAACTCGAGAATGAGAGTAGCCGCCTTGCGCGTGGCCTTTTGGCAAAAGGAATTCAACGCGGAGATAGAATTGGGGTTATGGCGGGCAATTGCGAAGAATATGTGTCTCTGTTTTTCGCCGCTGCCCGGGTTGGCGCAATCCTGGTAGTCATCAACAACACCTATACACACGCTGAGTTGATGTATGCTCTTCAACACACAGGTATGTTTTGCTGCTTTTTCTTTTGATCCGTTTCCTGAAAATCTGGGCCATAACGACTGATGGGTAATAGCGTGCAAATTGCTCTTCATTGTTCCTCGGATCGGCCGGCACGATCTTTCGAAGGCATTGAAAGACCTTGACTCACCCGATATTTCAAAACGACTTCCAAGTCTTGAAGAAACGGTGATGATTCAAGGGCACTTTAAAAACTTCGGAACGTATGAAGATGTTGTTCTTGCCGGAAACTCCGTTCCCTTGAATGCGGTCCAGCGACGACAAGACACTCTATCGCCATTCGACGTTTGCAACCTGCAGTTCACGAGTGGTTCAACAGGACACCCAAAAGCTTCCATGCTAACACATCAGTGAGACTGCTTTTCCTTTGCGTTGAATCAGGACAGAGATGCTAATTTATCCACAGCAATTTGATTAACAACTCGCGATTCATCGGTGATCGCATGGACTTTACTGAGTACGACACACTCTGCTGTCCCCCACCGCTATTTCATTGTTTTGGGCTGGTCCTAGGACTCCTCGCCTGCATAACGCACGGGTCCAAGGTCGTGTATCCTGCCGAAACTTTTGACGCCGAAGCAGTATTGAGAGCAATATCAGAGGAGAGGTGCACAGCACTACATGGAGTGCCCACGATGTTCGAAGCAATCCTGGCACTCCGAAGACCCGATTCATTTGACTGCTCACAACTCCGGACAGGCATCATAGCAGGTGCGCCAGTGCCGCGACCACTTATGAAACGGCTATGGAATGAGCTCAATATGACTGAGTTCACGAGCAGCTACGGGCTGACCGAGGCTTCTCCAACATGCTTCAACGCATTCACCAGTGACTCAATTGATACCCGGCTTACTACCGTCGGCAAAGTGCTGCCGCATGCCAGCGCCAAAATTATTAATCCTGAAACAGGGGAGACTGTGAAAATCGGAGAGCGAGGAGAACTCTGTATGTCCGGCTATCAAGTTCATAAAGGATACTGGGGGAGTCCAGAAAAATCTTCTGAGGCATTGCTAGAAGATGAGGATGGCACGATTTGGTTGCGGACTGGTGACGAGGCGGTGCTTAATTCAGATGGGTATTGTAGCATCACCGGGCGTTACAAGGACATCATTATTAGGGGGGGAGAAAACATTTATCCCCTCGAAATCGAGGAACGCCTCACAGCGCATCCAGCTATCTCGCGAGCTGCAGTGGTTGGACTGCCTAATAAGCATTATGGGGAGGTTGTCGGCGCGTTCTTGGTGCTGGAAACTGGCCATACTTGCCCACCTGAGGAAGAAATAAGGAATTGGACGCGAGAGAAGCTCGGAAGACATAAGGCCCCCAAGCATCTGTTTGTGTTTGGTTTGGATCCAAGGCTCCCGGCAGATATGCCCCAGACTGGCAGCGGGAAGATTCAAAAGCAAATACTAAGGGATCTGGGAAAGAAATTGGTTGAGGAGTGAATACCCCGATGGAATGGCGTGCAGGTTGCGCATATGTAATGTACTATACATGCATACACACTTTATGGACCGAAAGTAGCAAGTATCTTCTAAAATAGAACTTATCTTAGGACTTCAAACAGGTCTTTGTATTCTAGACGAGACAATCTGAGGTCAAAAGCTCCCAAAATTGTGTGAGGCTGAGGCTAACTAACATTGATTACATAAACGGCAACTTTTTAAGGGGATAGTTATGTTAACTTTTGTCAATGGTAATTGAATCATATCAAATACATAAATCTATTTAACCATAGTTCAATGCCAACCTAAAGCCATATGAATCTTACAATTTACTTTTGCTCTGCTTCGCCGTCCCATTGCTAGTCACACTTCCAAAATTCACCACCTCGAAAAACCGCACCCGCTCGCACCTCACCATGGCAGACCTCTTGTGAGGCAGGTCTCCCCATTTGTGAACGTGGAAGCCATGCACTGCATCGTACCCTAACACGGGCCCATTGGTTGCCTTCGGTTCCCCGACTACACATGTCGTCCGAGGCTCGTCAAGGAATATGTAATGAATCAGACTGGTCCACCATGCCATAGCCCGATGCGGGCCACGGAATCGCGCATCACCAACCAGCGAGTGTCGGCCACGATCCCAGTCTAGAGCAGGGTAGTATGTGCCCATGTGGTCCTCCTACGTCGGGAATTATGCAGTTAGTGATCACGGCAACTGACAGCAAAAGCTTATCCGGTAGGTCAGGAACAGATAAGTTAAAAAAAATTGTCAAAGGAACATGGAAACAGATCATACCTTAGCCCAATATATCTCAAAATAGGCGAAATAATTATCGTCAAATCGCGCCAATACCGCCATCTGGTGCGGATCTTCATCGATCTTTCGCAAATATTCGCGATGTTCGTCCAATGTACCTGTCTCGTTCCAGTTGACGGCTACCCGAGGATCATTCTGCCAAGTATGGAATAGCTGGAGATGTGTCTCATTCGTGTAGTCGAGATGATCCATGGCGAAAAATTCATCCAGGTGCGGAATATACCTACTGTATATCGGTGCGCCACGGGCAGGCTTTGCCGGCCGGACTGGATGTTGCGCATGGACAGGCCGATTTGTGAGTTGTGATGTCAGAGTGTACTGCAGAGGGAAGGCTGGATATTCTGATGGCTGTTTTCTGGTACTTCCCCCAATCGATGGGGCAAGCCATGCAGCCCGAGTCCCCAGTGGAGAACCTGCGCCTTGCCAGAAGGCAGCTCTTGAGACCACAATATCTTCAATTGTGCCGAACGGCTGCGATTGAGCCGGGCTGGGGAAATGCGTAGAAAGCCCCGTCGCATTGCATTCGGCGTATAACACCTCCTTTTGCGCACCCGACAAAGAAAGTCGGAAAGATTCTTCTGATGGCATCGTGGAGAAGATCGCATAGACCATCGTCCATACCTGGCCAACCGTTGGTGCCGACTCTCCATCCCAAGTCACAAAGGATACCAGATTTCGGCAAGCCCGCGCCCAAGCGGTGTTATCTGACTCAGCTGGTAAAGTGGCCTCAGGACTGGGGATCAACTCGCTGAAGTAGAGCATGTCGTGATGCAACGGCTCCGGGGGGGTAATGGCGCCGTGATTTTGATCGCTTGACAGTCGAAGCTGGAAAATCCGGCCATTAGGTCCTGAGGAAGCCTGGTACAGTTCATATTTTGTTTTGTATGGCTCTGGAAGCCGCACAAGCGGCAGATCGCGCATCTCAGGGGAGGAATTCATTCTAATGTATGACAACTTGTATAACTATGCAAGTATATACGGATCGTGGAGTCTAATGGGATGGAAGGTGCAAAAGCCTCAAGATTATCCAATAAGTTTCAAAGAAGTCAAGGATGTTGACTAGAGCAGATGAGTCGTCGCACTGCTTGTCCCCAGCAATGCAACCTTTGAACAAACCCAGACTCCAAGTGCCATGCCGTGCTTTCGGATGCTAGGGACCGCAGCATGATGCTCGAACCCCTCCTCGGTTCCTTTCCATGAATACCGAGAATGTGGACCTCAACCGGCTGGTGGATGCTAACAAATAATCCATCCCCGTCAGCGGAAAATACAGGGGTTTCCACTCAGGGGAACAACACGTGTATTACCGTTGATATACAATACAAATAATACAGAAATATACGGTACAGAGTCTTCCAACCTGGCACCAATTTTATCCATCTGATAATCGGCGAGAATCGGACCGTTCTCCTTAGGCTGTGGGGCCAAAAGTGTTTGCATCCACCGCTTCAGGCCGCGAGATTGATCTGATAAGATTACAGCTGACAGGAATCATCACTGCCCAAGCTCATGAAACAATCCGCTCATCCAAGACTGTTACGGTGACATGAGTCCTTAAAACTCAAGGTTAGACTGGCCCCGCCCTACCATGTCAGTTTCGTTATCAGATCTTCTAGCAAAATGGCTTCGATTGCGTACATGGTACAAAGAGCCTATTGTAGTACTAGCACAATGGAGCAAGGTGATAAACATCCCGATTCGACCCGGCTGTTTCGCTAGAGTGTTGAGAAACTGTTGCTGCGGAGAACAATGCTAGGCAATGCAGGAACGCGAAATACATCAGGCGGTGAAGGGCAAAGTCAAACTAGGAATCCAGAAGGAAAGCATACTGTTCGGTGATATTCATCAGGCTAAATTAAATTAAAACCTCACCATCCGCATCCTTGAATCCAGGCAATCATTGTTGGAGCAGGAAACAAAACAGCAGTAGCGGGGAGAAGAAAGCGGGAAGGGAAAGAACAAGAGCAGCAAAACCTCGAACCACCGCCTCAATTAGCCTCCTGCTGAGGAGGCTGGGCTATACATAGTAGCATCCTTTTCATAGGACCCAGCCCGCAAGGTGGTTCAAGCTTATTATTGCGGGCCTTAGAACCAGCCACCAGGAGCGCAAGCTCTTGAACCCGTCATGGCGCCATACCTTTGCCAGAATTTGGTTTGCAGAATTTCTCAGAGGGCCAGCTCGGCGGGGCTGAAGCATACGTAGAGGAAAATATTTTCCTCGAGACAGGGAAATAGAGAAGCAGCTTGTGGGTCACTCCTTAGTGGCGTCGCCCACAACAAAAACAAAGTATGGGAAATTCCTCTAGAATGATGCTGAGCTGAAGGGACCCATTTTCGTTATCTGATCAAAATTACCATGGAGAATTGGCCGACAAATTGGGTTTGTATATGCGAGGTTCTGTTGAAATTACTAGTTGTGGGACATCCAGTCCGAAAGATTAAATTTTTACATACATATATTACATACATAGATACACCATCTACCCCAAACTTACATACATACAATACCGACGTTATGATACGTTTCTTTTCATTACCTGCTGTTTTCATCGCTGTAAGATTGATAAAAGGTCATGGACTGACCGACCCCTGGGGATGTCTCAGAAATGAGGGGCGGGCGGGGTAATTTTCAGTTTTTTTTTTTTTTT
>QGQJ01000618.1:0-10300 GCA_003206725.1 Blastomyces emzantsi | reverse complement strand
ATAATACGGTATGGTTAAGGCACTCGCGCATATACATAACTTTACTTACGCCCTTCATCAAGTCATCTGAGAGTCAAATCACGTATACAGATTAGTTGATTATCATCATTACATGATTTGGTCGAAGCAGGAGATGTGGATATAAAATGCTGCGAGAAATAGGGTATACTACATAACTACATATATATATATATATATATATATATGGACTCCAATGGTGATTCTTCTTTGCCCCGAAAACACATCGACGCCAGATTCTTCGTTCCAATACCAAAAGATAACCATCACATCCGCCCCCCCAGCGCCTCTCCAATCACCCACATCCCCAATGGACAATGAACAGGCGGCCAGACAACGCTTGGGCGGACACACACGTCTCCATCAGTGGTTAAGATCCCAGACCAGATCCCAGACCACCACCCCCCGACCCCCCAGCCAGGCTCCAGACGACTCAGACGAGGCAGAAGCCCAGGCTGCTTTACCGCACTGGCTGCCTCACCCGTTCCCATTATACATTCCTGTTGTGCGGACTTCACCTGCAAAACCCGCTTTCTCTCATGCCTCAAAAACACAGCTTCGGCCCGCCGAACGAGGGCAGTATCCGCTATCGGCTGCTTCCTCTCTCTCTCTCTCTCTTTTACTTTAGCCCATGCCTCTCCAATAATCACATATTTCACCTCTTCTCTACTACTCAATGAACTCATGGGCTTCTTCCACTCCACGGAGCATGGGATGGCATGGACTCCATCTCATCTTCAATAATGGGAGCCACAAAGCCCAGTCAAAGGGAAGAAAGAGTCGCAAAGAGCGCCTGCAGCTGCAGATCCACGCCCGCTCCACATCCTTAACTACATAGTATTTAGTTCTCCACACATCCACAATGCAACACCTTTCCGCTTGCTACTGGACAGATCCATCGGAAGATCCATTTGAGTTCTAGAGTTCTAACCGCATATCCGTTAGCTGCATCTTCACAAAACCCGCATTAAAAGAACGAGAATGCAAGGGGACGCAGGCATCGAGACGTTGAAGTTACAGTACTAGCTTGATGGCGCTAGGACATGAATGATTTTGTCACGGTGAGACGCGAGGATATTTTTTTATTTTTTTTTTCATTGAAAGGCGGTGAACTATCTGGGGGGAAAATATTGAAAGAGGATATCGCGAAATCTTCAAGAGACAGAGAGCCAGCCCTCCGTAACAAGGGAAAAGAAACAAACCCAGTCCTTGAAAACTATGCGCATATGCAACAGAGGTGAATAGTTAGCCTGCAGCTTCCAGTCCTGGGCTGAAGAAAGACTTGGACATAGGTACGGGATAGCTTCCCCGGGCGAATCTCATCGCTCAAGTCCCCCAGATCCATCCATACAGTGACCAAATGAGAAGTGATGCGGCAAAAATAAAGAAAAGGTATAACTACCTACGGGACTCGTGGTTTTTAATATTATACAGAGCTCCGCCGTTAGTTATCCCGAAGGAGGTTTACGTATGTATCCCGTCATTACCCAGATAAAGGTCACCCAAGCCAGTCAAATGATGAGAGAGTCATGTAGTCAATGGAACGGATTACTGCATAAAGCAACATGTCGTGACACGCCGTAAAGTGATGTGCTGGTAAAACCTATATAACGAGGTATAATATATCCATCCATCCCCCTTTCCCTTAGGAAGCTGGGAGGGATCGAGGGCCTGCTGTTTTTGTTTCGGTTTTGACTTCACCGTCCGTCCCAGCAGAAGCAAAAAATTTTTGTCAACGCTGGCTCGCTCCGTTGAGGTCATTATTCTTTCCTCCGAGATTCCCAAACGAGATGACGAGAAATCCTCCACCCAACCGGCCCGTGATTGGACTGGACTGAGTTGGAATGGTCTCGTGAGTTTTGTTGCACCTTTGACCAAGCAGCAGCCGGGGAGAGAAGAGAAGAATCCAACCAAATCATGACTCCTACTCCGGCTTCGAGCTAGCGAGCTGCTTTTGCGTTGGCCTCGCCGGTTTGTGTGTCATCGCTTGTGAGTTGTGAACCAACCCCCCCCTGCCCCCTGGTCAAGGCACAGCGACAACCGTTGGATTGGCTGCAGAGTGAGTGTTCCTCTGCCGATTGTTGGCGGTTTCAGAAAGGTGCTTTTGCAGCAGCCTTGGTCACTGTCGACTCACCAACCGGTAGCAACCACTGCAACCAGTCGCTCTCTGCCTGCAGGTTGGCCATGGCTGGCCAGCCAAGCGCTAGGGCCGAGAGGACACGGGCGCCCTTCTCTGATAAGTTTTCTTTTCTTTTCTTTTCTTTTCTTTTCTTTTCTTTTCTTTTTCAGCCTCCGTGCCAGGCAGTGCTATTTTCCGATTTGGCTTTCTGTGGGTTTTCGAAGCGCTCGGCTTGATATGTGCTTGATTTGAGCCTCCCGACTCCCGAGGGCCTATCGGGTTCCGTGAAACACTGACAGCAAGAAACAGCAGCCAACCACAGCAGCGCACAGGCAAAGCGGTCGGCAAATATGATAGATAACAAATCTGGCAAGCTGCAGAGAACCCCGACCGCTGAGCTCCTTCTGAGCCTTCAATTTTTTTTTTTTTTTTTCCTTCCGTGGCCAGGCTGCTACGTTTCTTTCCTGGCTCTCATTTATTCGACTCACAGCGCTGCCTGCAGTGATGGGCAGGGCAGGGCGGTTGGGAGGTTCTCATGGGTGCCTTGGATCCTGGTCTGTTCTTGGAACAGGGTAGGGTATTTAGGTCGCGAGCAATGAAGTCTAGCTGCGTTGCGGCTTGTGTGTTTGTCTTGTGTTGTGTGTTGGCATGACACGTTCTCTCTTGTTTTGTTGAGGTGTCTCATTTGAATATTTAATGATATACTCAGTGGACGAGAACGGCATCATTGAAGGGCGGAAAAGGGATGAAATCAGGGATTCCCCGAGTTGGTTTTCTCCGATTTGAGTATCATCATCCATGCTGATATAGCCAGGGCTCTGATGCTGGTGCATGTACTCCGTCCTGAAGATTCTTTCGTCAGAGGTACATAGTCAATTGATAAGCAGGGCCAGCGTGAGGGTAGCTCGTCGAGGACCGGTTGAGCTTGATTCATCTCAAAGAGAAGTGGAAGACCAAAGTGCCCATTGCCGCTGCTAAGCAAGGTTGAACGAGAAGATGTCAATGGGGTGGATATGAAAAGGGAACATTCTGGGCCAAATGTACAAAAGCCTGAAACGATGCCATTACATATATAGACAGATAGATATGGGTGGGATATAGGATATGCTCAGGCCTAGAATCAATGATATTTTCGAGAGGGGCATCTACCTCAACACAAGCTATACTAACATAGCCTCGCTCAAATTCTAGATCTGATTCTTTTAATCCATTGCTCTTAATTTGTGTTTGCCGCATCCTTAACGGCCTGCCTGCGAATTCGCAGCTCCTCAACTGGAAGTGCCCGCTGGTAGAATTATAACATCTGAACAGACAAAATCTTGCGCACAGCTCTTTAGAACAAATTCAAATTTTGCCTACACATACTCGAGAAAAAGTTATCTCAATTATGTTGATGGCAATCGATACCTCACTCGTCGCTACATCATTGATATTCCCAGTGCACATTATTTAGCATGTAACTTAACTTATGAGAGGCCAGGTTAAACACCTTCTTCAAAAACAAAGAATTTGCCCAACAACATACGTACAATTTCCACAGTACCCCGCTATTCTTTATTTCTACATATATTTTAAACCCGTCATAGAGTCGCATCCTTCTCCCCAGATCTAAATACGGTTATAATGTTCTCGACCTCTCGCTGTGCCTCATGGAGGGGTTTGCGGGCTGTGATTGGTTCCGGCGGCGAACTGTCAGTCATCCATAAATATCCAGCTTGGAACCTTCGAAGAGCCAGGTAGACCAACTACATCCCGAACGCTCGCTCCTCTGTCCGCACTCCTCCCCATCTCCTTTCTTCTCCTCCGCCGCCGATAACAACGATATACAGGAATACAGCATCTGATTGATTGACAGTCGCAGTTATATGTCCGCTACGTTAACACGATTCCCTGTTCCTCCTCGGCAAATATTGAGCGCTACACGCCAAATACAACAATTCGTCGTCGCACATCCGAAGACGGAACCGATTCCCACCTTCGCCGCTTCACATCCTAACTCCAGATATCAGTATTGGAAGGGACAAGCCGCTCAATCGAATCGCTCGATATCCATAGACGCGCACAGCCATTTGTTGAACGAGTGATACTCGGACCTCTCTTCGACCTCCCCGTCTCAACGCCTTTCAAGCCCCTCACTCATACCCTCCATTAGCAAGAAAAGAAAAGGAAAAAAAAAAAAAAGGAAACCTTCAACGCGATCCGTCGAGGCGACAGCGCGGTTTACACCCTTCTCGGGGCATTCAATAACGGGGGGTCCTCTGTCCGGGATCCTGCCACCGCCCCACACAAAGGCACATGAGTAGCAAACTCTGGCAGTATTTTCTTCAAGATGATGCCCAAAGCTTCAGACGGTTTCTGGCAGACGCCACCAGCTCCCATACGCAATGGAAAAGCAATGCGCCCGCTTTTCCGGGCCATGGAGGCTCTGGAGCCGCGCTAGGGACTTCTCCAGGCTCGTTCTTGAAAACTTCCCGCCCAACTGCGGCTTCGTCGCCGAAGCAGCCGACAGAGAAACAGCCCTCCTCCACCACAAGGAATGCGCCTGTTGCACTGACCCGTGCTGATGTTAACACGAAGGATCAGTATGGCCGCACGTTATTACACCTTATAGCTTCGTCACAGAAGGAAACTGCGGTTGATTTTGCTACTGCGCTGTTGGAGGTACCCTTCGTCGATATATATGCGCAGGATCTGGAAAGCGGATGGACTGCGCTGCATCGTGCGTTATATGCCGGGAATGTGACCATTGCGCAAGCGCTGCTTGCGAGGGATATTCGCGATGCTACTGATTTTAGGACACCCGGAGGAGTCTCTCATCCATCTGGTGGCCTGATCAAGATAAAAGATCGCGAGGGAAATAGTCCCTTCGACGTCTTCGGAGCCACTATTTTGCCTCGCGATATCAACAAGGCTTCGGGATATGAGTCCTCGCTAGATGAAGATGAGTCTGTGTCAACTGATTCTTCAACCTTGTCCGAAACCGAAGCCGCTCACGAGATGGTCAGAGGCAATATCAAGCCTTTGGTCAATATACTTGGCGATGAGGTATTCACTTTTGGTAGCAACAAAAATCTTAGTCTTGGGCTAGGTGATGAGGATGACCGCCAATTCCCGGAGCGCATCGTTCTCACTCGCCCAGATCATCTGTTATACAGATTCAATCGCGAGCACGCAGGAATTCGTGCTGCCCGTAGAGGGCCGGACCATGATGTTGAAGAGCCTGATATCGATTCTATCGATTCTATCGCCGATATCCCTACTCTGGTACGAGCCCGTCCCATTATCTATCAACAAATTGTAATGTCAAAGCTACACACCGGAATCATCACAAACGACCCGGAGTCGAATCTGTTTATGTGCGGGTTTGGCTCTGGGGGAAGGCTGGGGACTGGTGACGAAGGTACTAGGTTTAGTTTTTTCTGTATCGAGGGTGGCGGTCTTGCTGGAAAGAAGGTCGTTTCTTTGGCTTTGGGCCAGGACCATTCCATCGCCATCTCGGCAGAGGGAGAAGTGTTTAGCTGGGGAAGCAATAAATATGGCCAACTGGGATACGCACTTCCCAAGACCAATCACAAGGACGACGTACCCATCCAAACCACTCCGCGCCAAATCTTTAACCCTTTCAAGAAAGAAGCTATCATCGGCGCAGCCGCTTCCTCTATCCATTCGGTGGTATTTACACCCACAGGTTTATACACGTTCGGTAAGAATGAAGGTCAGCTGGGCTTTATCGATGCTGATGCTCGTTCTCTCGAGTCGCAAACGATTCCTCGGAGAGTTGGCGCGTCGCTATTCACCTCACCCATTTCCATGGTTTCGGCAATCGATCGAGCCACGACCTGTTTGCTCGAAAACCACGAAGTTTGGGTCTTTACCCACTATGGTTATTCTAAAATAGCTTTCCCCCTTGATGGTGCGTCGACTTTCATCCGAGACAGCTTCATGTCAACGAGATACGGCCTGTCAACCAACCACATTTCTAAAATCACATCTGGCGGCAATACGATATGTGCGATGTCCACTTTTGGTGAAGTCTATACCGTTCATGTTAACCGCAAGGCGGATACTAGCTCTCTAGCATCATCTACAACCAACCCGGCCAAGATCCGAAATTCGTTGCCCCAGCCGTCCCGCGTGTGGTCTAACAAAAAGTCCCACATGGCTGTCCGAGACGTTGACGTTGGCCAAGACGGATCCATCATCATATGCACCGAGTCCGGGTCTGCCTGGAGAAAAGAAAAACGTGCCAAGATCAAAGACGCTGACCGCAAAACGACGGGAGATGCTCGTTTGAAGGACTACAAATTCGTCCGTGTTCCGGGCCTCTCGCGCGTTGTAGCTGTTAGGAGTAATGCTTTCGGGGCATACGCGGTTGCTCAGCGCGGCTGCGACGTGGCTAGGGAGCAAATAATGATCGATGATCGCGCTTTATGGGAGGATTTCCGGCCGCTCCTGGCGTTTAAAAATATATTGAGGGATGGGGACCCTGGTGATTACTCGTCAATGTCGATGGATGTGGTCATAGGGAACACGCCTATCAAGCCCTGCAACCTTGAGTCTGAAATCAAATCAACATTGGATGATGCTGCTCTCTCCGATGACTTTCGACCAATTGTCTGGGTGTCGACAGCGGCCTCGGATGTACGGATTCCGGTACATGAGTTTATACTGGCTGGCCGTAGCTCAGTTTTGAGAAGGGCTTTGTCTGAATTCCATAAGTCGTATTACTATTCCATTCCAGATGTGTTCGGCGTCGAGTACGATAAGAATGGCCAAGTTTCGATCAAGTTTAGTGACGTCGATTTCCTATCCATATTTAACCTGGTGCTGTATATGTATGCAGACCAGCTCTACGATGTATGGACTCTAGCTCGCCACTCGCCTAAACATGCGACGCAGTACAAACGGGTTCGCATCGAGGTTCTAAAACTAGCAGCGGCGCTTGAACTTCGTGATCTTGAGCGTGCGGCAAGATTAATGACCTTGCCTCATAAGTGTTTGCACCTAGACATGGAACGGGCGTACAAGGATCCCAACTTCTTTGGAAGTAGCGATGTGGTAATCGAACTTGCTGGTGGCGATGTAAACGCTCACAGCCAAATTTTATGCACCCGCTGCCCTTTTTTTAGTGGGTTGTTTTACGGGAGAGCTGGTGGTCGCTGGCTCACTGGAAGACGTGATGGGTCCCCGGATTCTGGTGTCGATCCTCTTCGCATCGATTTGAAGCACATCCGTCACGACATTTTCAAGTTTGTACTGCGTCATATATACGCGGATACGGATGATGAACTTTTTGAAGACGTGAAATTCGATGAATTGGAGGATCTGATTGACCTGGTCATTGATGTTATGGCTGCTGCGAATGAGTTGATGTTGGATAGACTGGCACAGATTTGCCAGAAGCTACTGGGACGGTTTGGTATGGAACTTTCCTTTTTGACTTCATGAGAGCGACACAATAGGCTAATTCCGTGCAGTTAAAAATCGGAATGTGTGCCACTATCTCAATGCTGTTGCACCGTGTTCGGTGACTGCGTTCAAACAGGCCGCGCTCGAATACATCTGCTTAAATCTTGAAGCTATGCTGGAAAATAGGTATACAATGCTTTGGCTCATATTTGGAATTTTTCATGCTATTGCGGCTATCTCCTAACTAATTTTTTTTTTGTCGATACAGGCTTCTTGATGACTTAGACGATGATCTATTCTGCGAACTCGACGATGTCTGTCGCGCAAACCAGCTGACATGCCACCCGGTTTCTAGAGGGCGGAATTCAGATGACTTCGTCGCAAAACGATACCCGGAAATAGTTCCCCTCCTAGAACGTGACAGACAGCGCCGGATAGATTCAATGAGGCTTCGCTCACGCCTACATGAAGATGAGTTACGGGAGAATAAATTCCGCACGGGCACCACTGATAAGGAGAAGGCGGGCGTCCTGTCTCCACTTCAACGCAAAAGTCGGCCGTCTGAGCCTATTCTCAGGGAGGCGGAGTTGGTTGGGGAAACAAGTCCGACCCTGAAGCCGAAACAGTCGATGGGTGATTTGATTTTCCATATGGAAGATGATCACCCCCTTCCTTCTGATCAAGAGGAAGGCAAACAGACAGTTGGGCTTGGCATTTCCAAGCAATCTCAAAACCACGTTGATTCAGTAGATGTCAGGGGACGATCTTTGCAGGTGGAGGGGAAACAGCAAAATGCGGGATCAAAAGCGTCGCCAACTGCAACGGCTCCCCTTGAGTTGTCTGCCACTGCTCTGGCCAAATCCCGCGAACGGGGGCACGCTGGTGCTCCATGGAATTCTGTTGGGCCTTCAAACACCAAAGCAGGTCTAAAGGATATAATGGCGGAAACTTTAGGGTCTCATACATCCAGCGCAGGCGTAAACATGTCGCCCCGCAGGGATGCACTAGCAACCAAACTCACGCCATCAAAACTCTCCCAGAAAGAACGTAAAAAGCTTCAGCAACAGCAAGCCCGGGAACTAACAGAACAACAAGAGACATCTAAATCAAAATCCGCATCACCGTGGCAGAACGTCGCTAGTAAACCATTTCCAATACCTACAACGGCGCGAGTGGAAGCTCAGTCGTCCAGCGGTGTCTCGACGCCTGTTCGCGCCGCATCCAAGGCGCCCATGACATTGCGCCAAACTGTCGCTGGTGTGCCTTCACCGCAAAGCCGCACTCCTACTTCCACGCCCACGCCCAACCCCGCCCAGCGGAAGCACCAACATGCACAAGAAGCTCGAATACCGCCTTCCACACCAAATGCATCTCCGCTACCTACCACGAAGGCGGATTCATCCCCACGACAGGCGCAATCGACCACTCCAACGACAACAACGCCAAATCAACCGAACTCACGGTCCCAGCCATACACTACCATTCCCCGTACCAAACCCGACCCTCAGCAACAACAGCAATTGTATAACTATTCAAGCCCCTCGCCTTCCTCCTCCCAGTTCTCCCTAGCCTACATCCTCGAACAACAGCAGATCGAGAAAGACGTGATCCGCGAAGCGGCCACTGCCAAGCATAACTTGCAGGATATCCAGCTTGAGCAGGAGTTTCAGGAATGGTGGGATCAGGAGAGTAGGAGGGTGAGGGAGGAGGCGGAGAAGGCTGCAGCTGCACCTGCGGCCAGAAGACTTGGAACGGGTGCGGGAGCGGGGAGGGGGAAAGGTAATAGAGGGAGAGGCGGATCTGCACATGGGCCTGCAGCAGGCAGTAGCCAGGGTCGTCCTGATCGGGGACGAAGGGGTGGCGGTGGAGGTGCTGTGGGAAATACTTCCAACACTATAGCGGCGACGGCGAACGGTGAAGGGAACGCCACTTCTCAACTACAACCACTACAGGCTGCTGTGGATGGAAATAAACGGAGGGTTGTTTCGGATCGAGGGAGGGGAGGTGGTCGTGGCCAACATGGTCATGGTCAATCCCGAGGGAGAGGAGGAGGAGGAGGAGGAGGTGGTGGTGGTGGTATTGGGTCCCGTGGGAAAGGTAAGGAGAGAGCAGTGTCGACGTCGTAAATATTCAAGGAACCTTTTGCTTTTTTTTTTTTTCTTTTTTTTTTTCTTTTTTTTTGTAATTTTTGTTTCTTAGTGTTTTTGTTTTCGCACTTTAACCTTTTTTCAATTCTTGAAGTGTCGTATTTTGTATAGTATATTTTTCATCAACCGTTTTCTTTCATTTGTGTATATATTCTTGCTAGGGATCATCTTTAACTATATATAGAGAACTTGTTTGCGAAAAGGTACACGCGGGCAAAAGGTTATATTGCTAATTGATTCTTTAACGAAGAAGGCACATCATATTTATGGATAAAAGGGGGTATCCTCGAATTTATCCGAATGAATTAAATAAACGTCTTGTCTTGGTTAATTGAAGCCTGGCTGTTTGTCGGATAGTTTAATTAACAAAGTTCCCCTTCACCACGCAGATAAATCGAAAATACTTAAAAAAAACCCAATATACCACAAATATACATCTGTAGACCACGTAATAAATAGAAGAGGGTTACAATATTAGAATATCCTCATAAACACATACCTGGGTAGAAGCCAATCCGCATAACGATCGCGAAGTAAAACGGAACGGTTATAGTAGAACCTTGAGCAATCAGCAATCTCCACCCCACCCAGTCGCCTGGTTATACTC
>QGQJ01000617.1:0-43801 GCA_003206725.1 Blastomyces emzantsi | reverse complement strand
GTCTAAATATTTAGTTATTCAAACTTAGTGCAGTAAATATAATAAATAACAATGTCTCACTTCTTCAGAAGATATAGAATATTTACTGAGATTTATATTTCACTTAAAGTAGAGTATGTAGCTGACTAGACTGCAGATGATCTGAGTCTTGACTTGTTAAGATCTCAACTTAGCTTGCTAAGATCTCTGACTTGACTCAACTTGAGAACTTCTGATTTCAACTCAGTTCAATGTAAGAACTTGTGAGTCAACTTTATAGAAGGTAGTTAGTAGGAAATCCGCGAGGAAAGGAAAAAATACGGGAACATTTGATTCTACTTCAGTTTTTAAAAGGATATTCAAAAATTCGTTAGTTACTTCATTTTTCGAGAGCTAGATATTGACAGACTTCCCCTGACAAGTTTTTTTGCGGAGAATCCAAACTCAATCCACAACTCGCAACATATCAAACGCCTCATGCCCAACAAGCTTTCGAAGAATCTTCAACGGATCAATCCTTTTCTTTTTCTTCTTTGCCTCTTTCTGAACAACTCCCCACTCCCCATCCCCACCACCTTCTACCACTTCCAACGCCGCTTTCACCTCGTCCGTTTTTTCTTCCTCGTCTTCCTCTTCCCCAAACATCTCACCATCCAAAAACACTTTCATCAACGCCTGACTCTGCCCGCTAACCAACGCCGTCCCATCCATCTCAAACGTGACTGGTACCGCCCCTGATTTCGCAGCTAGGTTCCAGTAGACCAACTGAGGTATCTCATACCCATGCTTCCTAAACTCCTGCTCAATAATGTGGTGATGCGTCTGCCATTTCCCCTCATCCTCCGGCCCCCTGTCGTAATGTGCCTCATCAAACTGCATGTCGCTAAACACAAACAATGTCTTGATCATATCTTCTGGCGGAACCTTATTCTCCACAGCCAAGGGCAATATCAACTCCCGAAACACCTTGATAAAGTTCGTGTTCTGCCCCCACGGCACATCCTGTATGTTTTCCACGCGGTCCGTCAAAGTCGTACCCTGGATAATATGTATCTTCGGGTCCTCTGCGAAGGTGATAATCCGCCCTCCAAACGGCGGCTTGGTCACTTCAGCCATCACAAGACTGAGGCCAATGGCATTGTGTATCGGTGCGATCCTGTGTCGATTTAGCTCCTCCATAGAGCCACTAACGTCACATATGGCTATAGCACTACTAAGGGTTCCAGAGTCCCTGATGCGCTGCACTAGCGTCTCCCATTGCGCATCTGCGACGGCGTGAACTTCTGGTGCAGCCTCCTCATCGATGGGAATGACTTCTTTCACAAGTAAACCGGGGGTCAGGATGGCGCCGGAGATTTTAGCTTCACCCTTCTGTACGGCCTCTATGTAGTCCTCGAAACGCTCGTTGTCCTTTTTTAGGAAGAGGCTCTTGTATTGGTTCATGGCTAGGGAGGGGACTTTGGAATATTGAATGTTTGAGAAAGCTTGGGCGGAGATGTCGCGTTCGACGATAGCGAGGGTTTTGCGAAGCGGAGACAGGGTGTGGGCGCGGTAATTTTCACGAGCACGCTTGAGGTAGACTTCTCGAGAGTGCGCTTGGGTGCCTTCAGAGTCGGGGTTAGGCCCGAGCGCGGACTCAGGGAAGAGCAGCTCCGCTATTGTGGAGGCGATGAGGGTGTATTTGTCGTGGAAACGCTCTAGAGAAGGAGCCCATTTTGCACAGAGTGAGATTTCGCGGAGCGCTGCTTTGTTGTTGTTCTTGGTGCCGGATTCAAGAAGGAGCATATCCTTCCGCAGCTGTTCGGCGAAGAGGCGGGCAACGGTCAAGTGGAGGGCGCGGTGAAAGGGGTCCGTGGCGAGGCGATTGAGGACGTTTTCATGGCGCCGCGCTTTTTCAGCCTTGGATGCAGCTTTCTGTTCAAGCTGGAGTTCAGCGGAGGACTTGTTTTTTTCCATTTGGGAATTTGTCCTTGTCCCTCTTCTAAACCGACCACCAGGTTCTAATTTCAGTGGCCGTGTGCCGTCCGGCCTCTTTGGAACTCGATGATCCACCAACAGTACTCGGTCAGGATGGCTCATGTCCAGTTTCTCCTCCGCCGATAGGACCAAAATATTCAGCAAGTCTTTCCAATATCCATGAGAGCCACCGTGGATAACATCATAATCATCCACCTCCACTGCGCCCCTTTCCCCCCCCTCGGCAACATTCTCAACAACAACCTGCTCATCCCCCTCCCTTTCCTTCGCATCCTTTTTAATCACAGGCCTATAGAGCCACTTTAAATTTTGCAAAAGTGTTCGTGGATGGCGCTGCCTCAACCACCCTAGCTGCTGATAGAATTTATTTTTCTCCCCCTTACCCAAATGAATACTGCGGACCGACCAAATAATTTTGAGCGTCATCAACGAATCGGCCTGCCACGACTGGTCAAGAATTTTCGCTAGTGCTAGGCAGGCGCTACCGTCATCGCTGTCATCGTCATCACCGCCAGCGTAATTAAACAGTTCCAGCAAAGGGGACTGAGTTGACGCAAATGCCATCCCGTCGTTTGTCGTCAACATACGATTTCTCCGCGCCATTTCGTCTTTCAGGGCTGCTTCGCTGACGGTGGGGTCTGTAGCCCTGCGGTCAAGGGCATCGATGAAAGCGTTGCCACTGGTGTTTGGCTTTGGTGTCTCCGCATTTGCCGAGTCGGAGTCTTTGCCCGTCTCAATTTGCAAATTGCGCACCGCATTCTCCACGCCGGCAAGAGCGGGAAGAGTTTTGAAGATATGCGCCTCAAACTCTGCGTCGGACATCCGTAGGCATGGGTCTTCTGGCAGAAGGACTGGGAAGCTAGAGTCCATAGAGCTAGTTTTCAGCTTCTTTGCCGGAGGTAATGGTTGTGTTGATGGTCTTTCGCCCTTAGACCGCTCCTCCCCAGAGTTGGAGGGGTTTTTGATATCCATTTGTCGATAGCGAATCTGGTCAATTATTATTGTTCGAATATTGACCGGGTAGTTTTGTTTTGCTGGCGAGAGATGAAGCAGACGAGTAGAGATATCTATCTACCTTCTATTTGTCCGTAAATAAGATTTTGGACATAAATGTATCGAGTCATACACCTGGCTGCAAAGGTTGTATTTAGTAACTTTTGGGCCCAAGTAGCTTGGCTGTACACCAGAAGCAGGTGGATTGGACACAACCCAGATATATAAAGCTTCAGATCATGAATAAAAAACTATTAACCAGATCAGTCCCTCATGAAAGAATGAGGCAAAGAGAGAGGGAAAAAAAAGGAAGAGAATCACAAACTGACATACCCTTTTAACGCTTGCCATGAGCAATGGCAGGCTATATAAGTATCCCCCCTTCCACCACCAGTGGACCCCCTCCACCGACCCCTCCATTTCAACGATGCGAGGATGGTTTTCTGAGTCACTGGCAACAAGCTTGGCTAGTTTCGTCCTCCCCGCATGGCGAATCATGAGCAAGCTCTGAAAAACTTGCAGGGGAAAAACCCTGTATGCATCGCTTATTCTTAGGCACTCGCTTGCTCGTTTTGGCTCCCCGCCAGTTGCCAATGTTCAGCCCGGAGATTGTATGTACTGTAGGTTACATTATCTCCATGAATTGGAGAGTTGGTATCGCCTGGAAGGAAAGAAATAAAATGAAATCATTGTGCCCGTGCGAGTATAAGTTAAGTTATAGTAGCGGCGAGAAACTAACATAAACATAGCAAGTAGCTCACTATCTCCAAGGAAGAATTGATACTAAAAACTTTAGACGAACGGCCCCCACCTCAATGATTGATTCCATTGGTACAGTGGTTCACACGACTATCAAAATGTCTGATAATAATTATTTTGAAGCGGAACAAGGTATATGAAATAGATGGGACAATTCACACGACTTACACTCCCAATCTAATGATAGATATGCCCAGGTTTACGAGGAAAAGAGACATCCATTCATTGTAAAGTCCAAGCGTGTATTTAGAAAAACCAAACATCCAGGTTGAAGTCTCCTGTGCACCTCCCCCTTCATTGAAATCTGCTCAGCGCCTTGTTGGCGTGGACATTGGTGTGCCTTCAAGCGCCAGTCGCATAATGTTCCGTATGTGGGATATGATCTCGGACGATTTCCCCCAGTTCCAGTCAAGCCCTGTACCAATTCTCGAATACTAAATCGACAGTTGTGGCCTAAGTATTCAACAAGCCGAAAATATTTTCTGTGCAGAGTAAAATATCGAGTCCTCACTTACCCTAGAGTCGTGATCAATTCGGAGAAAATAGAACTCGACGCCATCGCTGCATACGCCATAAACGGTGGCGTTCTTCCTTCCGTCCTCTTTCCGCCTCGAATGCACGATACCTGGCCCCGAAGGAAAGCAGCATTTGTCGTTAGCAAAGTCCATTCCAGTTAATGTTTATACGCCCGGAACAAGAAAACGGTAATTCATATCATATATGCCCGCCCTCCCATCAGACAAAGTCATGCATATTTACTCATAAGTGCCAAACATTTTCCCTCCCCCTGCCGCGCCGTGGCCTCTCCACCCACAGCTACAACCACCAAATTCGTCGCCATCTCCTTTGAGGACCCATACCACAGCGCGAAATCTGCCGTGCCGTAGAGTAAGCGTGCACGGCGATTATGTTCTACTGCACTCGAAAATGGCGTCTCCACGCTCAATCGTACTATCTCCGGCCCCACGAAGCACCAAGATGCATCAGACAGTGTTGGGGATGCTTGCCCGGGAATGATTTCCAAGTTAGGAGGAGCGATAAACTGATCTGAGACGATAGCATTATAGCATCGTTCTTCTGCCGCAAGGCAGTTAAATAGAATGAGGCTTAGGCGACAACGGACTAGACCTTCACTTTTGCGGCCGGAGCTGATTTGGTCGAGATCGGATAGGAGGGTGCCTATGCCTGGGTAATTAGTGGTGGAGATTGTACAATTTTTAATATATCCAGGCGTATACGATCCGCAGTCAAAGTAGCGAGGGAATCCCTTACTCAAGCAATGCGGTACCTTACAGATATCCATAGACGGCAAATCCCATATACTCGGATCCTTATCACACTTCAACTTGAACATTTCGATTACATCTTCTGGCCTCACTTCGTCTGCGGGAAGCTAAAAGCAGAAATCAAACGACCCCCACAGGAGGCGTACTTCAATTAGCACTCACTAATGCCAGCGCCTAGCCATGTCCTATCTCACGAATAGGACCCAGCAGCTTTATCTTTGAAGCATAAAGCGAGCTGGGGAGGGAGGGAAACGCACTATATCCTGCATAACCTGATTAATTATTTCGATACGGGCGAGAAGCAAATTGCGCATGTCTGGGGGGAGCAGCGGAGATAATTTATCCCTAAGCCAGCACACGAAGCCCATGCAGTGTCGGCTCACTAAGGGATGCATATTTTTTGCTTTGCTTTGGGCGCTGTCTTTAAACACTGGGATGTCGGTTTGTAAAGAAATGCAACAAGGAAAAATAGAACGCGGGGCAAAAAATGGTTCAATGCTGAGAAGTCTCGACATATCTTCGACCTCTTGAACCTGTGATGGAAGCAATCCGTGAGAAAAACGAAATAGAATGAGGAAATGGAGAGTGACGAATGAGAGCTCGCACCTCCCTCCTATTTTCCGTTTGTGTATTTAGTGAGACGAGAGGAAGGTCCATGGCTAGTGTTCAAAATAGAGTATTTGGGAAGGCAGATTTGATCGAAAAAAGAATAACATCCTTTCGTGAACAAGCATGAAAGGGAGACTGTAAGCAAGCCTTGCCATATGAATATATATATATATATAGAAGTACAGTACAAGCGCGATATTATGCGTTGATTATTTACAAACGTCGATTGATCTTCACTTTTTCGCCAAAGAATCCGACAGGCAAATCCTGCAATCGAAAGGTCCGGGAGAATGGCTAGCTAGGTATGTAAGACGCAGGGATATGTGCTTTACTTCGCTATATGTCAGACGATTCGCAAATAGTAGCTTGATCCGATATTCGACTTGCAGAAAGGAATATTGGAACGCCCACTGGCATTGATACCTGGCTACATAGGTGGTTAGATGGCATTGGCATACAGACCATTTTGAATGATATCCCGCGCCCACATCAACCAAAATTTTAGTGGGCTACCATGCCTTGACCTCTCCAACACCTGGTGGCTCTATCCGGACAATTTTATCGGCATTCAAGAGTGACAGCGGGTCAAAAGCTTGTTTCAACTGGTGGAAGTTAGAAAATCGTATTTGCAGGTGGGTGGGCAAAAGAAAAAGAAAAAAATAGGCAAGGAAGCTTACCCTTCTCATTGCGTCCACCGTCGATTCACCGAGTTCATGTGGTAGATAGTCTCGTTTGATAAGACCTACACCATGCTCACCCGTCACGGTTCCTTCCATTTCCACAGCTCTCTTGACCATGCGATGGATGACCCCTTCAACAGCTCCGCGCTCCTCTTTGTTAAACAGGAGGATAGCTATCACACAGATAAATTAGCATTGAAAATACGCTTTCGCAGTAGAAAGGGAGGGAAAAGGGGGTCACAAGGGGTAGGGTGAATATATTTAATCTCACCATGGAAATTCCCATCTCCAACATGCCCGCAGATACCCGCAAGCAAACCCTGCTGTACAATGTCCTCCTTGGTCTGTTCGATGATATCTGGCAGCCGGCTGATTGGGACAGCAACATCAGTTGTCCAAACACGATCATCAGGGTTCCGCTTCATTGCCATAACGCTCCACAGAGCTTCCTTTCTCGCACTCCAGAGCTCAACTTTCTCCTCATCATTGCGAGCGAACTCGAATGATTGGCTCTTAGCTGAGGTCGCAAGGTCCCTCACGATGGCGATCTGCTCTTTGACGCCCAACGGGGTACCCGTGAATTTGAGAAATAGCGTAGGTGCTTCTTTCCACGTCCGACTTGTAGATTGACTAGCATTGATGCATTTCATTTGGACATCATCCAGAATCTCAATGCCTGCAACGGGGATGCCTTCCGCTACGATCTTCGCCACACATTCAGCTGCATTGTGGATAGTCGGGAATGAAGCAACGGCCACGCTTTCACTTTTAGGTTTGACTGTCACTTTTAAGGTTGCCTCTGTGACCAGGCCTAGGGTGCCTTCGCTGCCAATGAAGAGTCTCGTTAGATCATATCCAGCGCTTGATTTGCGCGGGCGTTGTCGTGTCTTGATTATAGTTCCGTCAGCGAGAACGACTGTTAGCGAGACAACCCATTCTCGCATCGTTCCGTACCGGTACGCATTAGTTCCCGAGCAGCCAGTGCCAATCATCCCGCCAATCTCCGCTCCGGGCCCTGGATCGGGAGGGAAGAAAAGACCCTGCTTAGCCAATTCTTCATTCAGGTCCTCCCAGCCCACCGCTGGCTGAACCACCACGTCCAAATCCTCCTTGTGTAAAGCGAGTATCTTGCCCATTCGCTGGAAATCAATGCAGATACCCCCTCGCGTAGATGTAAAATGCCCTTCCAAACTAGTCCCACCAGAATAGGGCGTCACCGGAATCAGCCGTTCGTGACAGACTTTCATGATCCGAGAAACTTCTTCGGTTGTCGAGGGGTATACGATCAGGAATGGCTTTTCATGTTCTTTGTTGGCGTACGAGGACCATTCCGAGCCAGAATGAGCGTCGACATCGTCTTTCGCAGTGGAGACATTTTCCTTGCCGACAATCTGGACGAAATCTGCCCATGCCGCCTGGAGGTTCGAGGGAGAAGTGTCGTAGCGCGGAGGCCGGGTGTCGGCCAAGGGGGTGGTAGAGGTGGTAGGAAGGTTGCCGGGTTTCAAAGATCCGAGATAGTAGCAGCCCAACGATGCGGATACAAGCACTGTCAAAGTCCGTTGTCAATCAATTGGCCGTAGAAGGATCTCAATGTAGAGTGTAATCGCGCAAACATGTCCACATACCCACTGTCATTGCAAAAGCCCGAATGCCTGGAGAGGTGTCATGTTGAGCTCTGGCATACCGAGCTTGCTCTGCCCGCTCTCTAACCAATCGCTGCTGTGTGCTTTCGTATAGCTGACCCTTGAATGACGGTCTTTCGTCCTTACAGCACGAAGTGGTCCCAAACCGTCTTGACTGTTGTCGAAAGCAACGTGCGAGAACGGGATGTATGGTGGAGACGGATGTTTGTTGTTTGTGATGAACGGCCCGTATAGCCGTCGAAGCGGCAGAGTGGGTGCGGAACATTATGCTGAAAATAAAACAAAAAAGAAATATCCAGCGACGATGAGATGAGAAGCACGCCGGAAGGCACAATTGGAACCAGCGGGTTCGGTCAGTCGGTATGATTATTATTATTGAGCTCCAGGTATGGTATTGTTTAGATTCAGCCGGTTGGCTTAGCGGGTGGTTGGATTGCGCCGGCCGCGATTGTGTGGGGACGGAGCAGAGTTGGAGTATTTTTGGCCACCACAGCCTTGACTTGACCAAGCAAACAACTAGTTACATGTACAGTAGTACATACAAGAACTGACTACAACTTTGTTTAATGGTGCTGCGAAATGCACTCAATTCATCTATATCCTCCACAGGGTATATCCGTCTGCTAACATTTTTGCTGACAATCCCACAAAGGGTATAGGTTACAGCATACAGCAAATTTGGATGCGACACGAGATTTTGCAGGGCTAGCTAGCAGCGCTGGCTCTTCAGCTTCGTCATATATCTCAGGTAAAGTGCACCATGTAACTATGGAGTCTTTACCTGGGTGTTAACTTTCCCTGAAGCAACTAATCCCCGCAAGCCTTGCCCGTTTCGCTGCGGAGAAGCTCCTTTACGATTTTGCACCTGGCTGCACACAACTGAACGGAATCTCCGTGCTACCATTACTTCGTGGAGCACACAGGACATCATCATTTCTGTCGTTGTGGAACCCGATATACAGTTCCTTAACTACTTATCTGCTTCCAAGAGACCCATACGCAAGCAATAGCTGTGGGTTCGTTTTCTTGCGGGGTTGATATTGCGCTCGACTGGACCATACCATGCGGGTTATTGGTCCTGCCCCGCGTTGCACTCAGGTTGAGGTAAGGCGTCTTGAGCTTTCCTTCAAGCAGAACACCTATGTATATATATATATGTAGCTACGATCCCCCTTCAGGTTGATTTCTGGAGAGCTTAATAATGTCCATAGCTATATCCTAGCCACTGGGTACAAGGTCCTCATTATATCACATCTTCATAGTTTCAACCCAAAATGTCCGAACGAAACGTTATCGCCCTCAATGAGGGATGGGTTTTCAAGCAGGCAGACGATGAAAAGGCCCGGTTTTTATCCGTTTCCCAGTTCCCAACAAACGTCCATCTGGACCTGATGCACCACGGGCTGATCCCCGACCCCTTCTTTGGCAAGAATGAGCTCGCTGTACAGTGGGTTGGGGAGAAGCCCTGGGTATACAAAATCTCTTTCGATAATCCGGCGCTCAGAGACGGAGAAAAGGCAGTGTTGGCATTTGACGGTCTTGATACGCACGCCACTGTGTTTCTGAATGATACAAAGATCCTCGAAACGCAAAACATGTTCATACCTGAGCGGGTTGATGTTACTGAGCAGCTTCGAGAATCAAAGGGTTCAAGTGTGTTAAATATAGCATTTGCGAGCACATTCCTACTTGGAAAGAAGATCAAAGAGCAGTATCCAGAGCATCGCTGGGGTTGTTGGAATGGAGATTGTAGCCGTCTTGCAGTGCGAAAGGCGCAGTATCACTATGTACGATTGCTCTGTTCTGCCCCAGTCAAACTCAACTTGACTTACTCATCCATCTTCCTGTAGGGCTGGGACTGGGGCCCGACTCTCATGACTTGCGGACCATGGCGTCCTGTTAATCTGGAGATCTACAAGGCCAGAATTTCAGACCTCCATTTCCGGCAGCATGTGGACAAATCCCTGAAACAGGCAGAATTGGTCGTCACCGCAGAAATAGAAGGTAACGCAGATAATGTGGCATTCCACATCTCCTTAGGGGGCGAAGAGAAAGGTTCAGAGACTGTCGATATCAAGGATGGTATCGCATCAGTGACCTTCCATGTTCAAGATCCTCAACTATGGTACCCGTCAAAATATGGTAAACAACCACTCTACACACTGTCCGCAACGCTATCGTCCAATAGAGTCAAGCTAGATTCCACCAGTAAACGTGTTGGTTTAAGGAGAGCCGAGCTTATCCAAAGAAAGATGGATGATGCGGAAGGCACTTCCTTTTTCTTCGAGGTTAATAATATTCCAGTTTTCTGTGGAGGGAGCAACTGGATTCCAGGGGACAACTTCATTCCCCGAATTCCACCCCAAAAGTACTATGACTGGGTCAAACTGATGGTTTCTGGCAACCAAATCATGGTCAGAGTCTGGGGAGGCGGTATATTCGAGGAACAAGCCTTTTACGACGCCTGCGACGAGCTGGGCGTATTGGTTTGGCAGGACTTTCTTTTCGCATGCGGAAATTATCCAGTGTTCCCAAACTTTCTTGAGAATGTGAAGCGCGAGGCGATTGCCAATGTCAAGATCCTTAGACACCATCCTTCAATAGTGTTATGGGCCGGAAACAATGAAGACTACCAGTTCGCAGAGAGCGAGAATTTGAACTGGGACCCCAGCAACAATGACCCCGACAGCTGGCTGAATTCTGAGTTCCCTGCACGATATATTTACGAAAAGATTTTGGTTGAGGTGACGAAGGATTTGATACCAGATACGTACTATCATTTCGGCTCGCCCTGGGGTGGGAAGACTTCAGCCGATCCCACCATCGGCGATATCCACCAGTGGAATGGTAAGCATGACTTTATCTGTCTCATCGGCTATTTAAAATATTAATATCACCGATATATAGTTTGGCACGGCACGCAAGAGAAGTATCAAAACTTTGATAAACTCGGCGGCCGATTCGTGTCTGAATTTGGCTTGCAAGGCTTTCCCGACATGAGAACAATCGATGGATACCTAACAGGCGGTAAAGCGGACCCGGACAGACACGCGCAATCGTCTACCGTCGATTTCCACAACAAAGCCGCAGGCCACGAGCGCCGTATTGCCCTCTACCTGGCCGAAAACATAAAGTACAACCTCGAGCCCTTCGAACAGTACGTCTACGCCACGCAGCTCATCCAAGCGGAATGCCTCTCCAGTGCCTATCGGCTCTGGAAACGTCAGTGGAAAGGGCCGGGTCGTGAATATTGCGCGGGCATTTTGGTCTGGCAAATGAACGACTGCTGGCCTGTCACATCTTGGGCCCTTGTCGATTACCATCTCCGTCCTAAACATGCGTTTTACGCAGTGAAGCGCGAACTGGCTCCCATCACAATCGGCCTAAAGCGCACCTCTCACACAGAATACGCGGACAAGTACACGAACGCCTATTACAAGACAACGCACAAGGTCGAGATGTGGGCGACGAACCTCTCTGTTAAACCGAGAAATGTGAGTGTGGTACTTAAGGCTTGGGACGTGATCACGGGCCGCGAGATTTATTCCCAAACACTTCACGACCGTTTTGTTCTGGAAGAGAATAGGAGTACGGAGATCGCTGAATTGGAAGTACCTAGCAAGGATGAAAAGGAAGAAACCAAGGACGGAGAAGAGGCAAACCGTACCGTTGTCGCGGCATATCTCTTTGAAAACGGCGAGCAAGTGGCGCGTTATGTCAATTGGCCTGAACCGCTGAGATATGTCCACCTGAAACCTCCGAAGGAATTGCAAGTAGCGCTTTCAACGGATGGAAAGCAGGTGGAGTTGTCGGCGGAGGTGCCGGTGAAGGGTGTGGCGGTATATGCGGATGGAGATGAGGTGGTGTTTGACGACAATTGTGTGGATCTGGTTCCTGGGGAGACGGTTTACATTGGAGTTAAGGGGCTGGATAAGGGTCAAAGGGATAGGATTTCCGTGAAATATCTAGGGTCGTTGTGAGGGTATGGATGAAGGATGGATCGGCTTCTTGAGAAATGGCGGCCCGGGTGGAAACCTACCTATAGGATCATGTAGTACTTCCTTACTTTCGTTCTTCAGTACTTGTTGCTTGTGTTTTCCTAAGGCTCCTATGCTTTATCCAATCTTCGCCCAGTCTATGGAAGGGACGCCTTGTTACAGACTTTAAGATGAATTAATATCCTCAAAAAATGCTAGTTACCTACGTCATCTGCATGTAGTAAATGACGTCGACCCTGCTCACCTCCTCTTTCTAGTTTTTTGCGCTTCTCTCCACTATAAAATACTATTATTGAGAACTTTGCTTTTAACAAAGCATTATGGCAACTGGTAAAAATAAATATTCCAAATGGACAAAAAATATAAACAAAAATATCGAAATACGGTTAAGTTATTATTATAACTACTAATGTGCCTGCTAAAGGCTGGTAAGCGTCTACAAATGCGTCATCCTGCCCACTTTTCCCCCCGCAAAAGATTTGAGCTTGATCATTGAGTTTCTTGTCTACCCGCTGTGCTCTAATCTGTATATACTCCTTCACTTATGTACCCCTTCGATTGGTTTCTCCCACTTGTATATATATAAATTTAATTGTGTATAAATTTGGTTTTCCCCAATATAACTTACTACCACTCACTACATATCGAACAGCATGGCTGGTGAACCCCCCAAGGTGAGTTCAATAGTCAGTTTGCTATGCACCCAATTGAACAATTATTTTTGTTTCATTCCCTCCCCAGAACCATTAAAATTTCCTTATAATAACGTACTTTCTATTCTACCTAAGGACATAAGGCGGTGTGCTAATTAGAAACTCATTACGGAGTGTAGAACCTCTCCTTCGTCCTCGAAGGCATAAAGCAAGTTTCCTATAAAGATAGACCCATCCCAGCCATCAAAGACCCCTACGATGTGCAGGTTCACGTCAAATACACCGGTGTTTGCGGCAGCGACGTACGTCCAAAGTACACACGCCTCCTTTCAACTGAATCTCAAAAAGAAGAAGAAAAAGAAGAAAAAAAAAGAATGCAGCACACTCTAACCAAGTCAACCCCCACAGGTCCACTATTGGGAACACGGCTCCATCGGCCCCTTCATCCTAACCTCCCCAATGGTCCTCGGCCATGAATCCAGCGGTATAGTCACCTCCATCGGCTCAGCCGTCACAAGCCTACGACCGGGCGACCACGTCGCGCTCGAACCAGGTATTCCCTGCCGCCGCTGCGAACCCTGTCTCAGCGGCAAATACAATCTATGCCTGCGGATGGCCTTCGCCGCCACGCCGCCCATCGACGGCACGTTGGCCAAATACTACATCCTCCCCGAAGACTTCTGCCACAAACTACCCGAGAACGTCGGACTCGATGAGGGCGCGCTGATGGAGCCGCTCGCCGTTGCTGTGCATATTACAAAACAGGCGCGTGTGCAGCCGGGTCACTCTGTGGTTGTATTTGGCGTGGGCCCCGTGGGGTTGCTGTGTTGTGCGGTTGCGAGGGCGTTTGGGGCATCGAAGGTCATTGCCGTTGATATCCAGCCGGTCCGGTTGGAGTTTGCGGCGCAGTATGCGGCTACAGGCGTCTATGGGCCGGCCAGGGAGGAGAGTATGGAGAAGAATGCGGAGTGGCTGCGGGTACAGCATGGGCTGGGTCGCGGGGCGGATGTAGTCATTGATGCGTCGGGGGCGGAGTCATCTGTGCATACGGGTATCCATGTGCTCAGGACTGGCGGAACGTATGTGCAAGGGGGGATGGGAAGGGATGTGGTTTCGTTCCCGATCATGGCGGTTTGCACGAAGGAAGTGGATGTTCGTGGTAGCTTCCGGTATGGCAGTGGTGATTATAAGTTGGCGCTGACGCTGGTGGAGGAGCGGAAGGTGGATGTTAAAAAGTTGGTGACGGGAATGGTGGCATTTGGGGAAGCGGAGAAAGCGATTCTAGATGTGAAACAAGGGAAGGGCATTAAAACCCTCATTCGTGGTGTGGAGGATTGATTCTTGTTGGATTGTAGTGGAGAGAAAGCGGTATCAACCGCATCTCGCATTTTCGGTTTCGACACTCTTCCAGGTCATGTTCATGCATTTAAATAGGAAACGAGGCGCAATGAATAGGCATTGATATTTCTCTTTTTGATTCACTTGGTCTGTCATATGTAGTAGAAATGCGCTTTAACAAGTCAACGTACTATAGAACATACACGGTTTCCCCCAACTCGATTCCCAATCGTTAATTATTGATTAAATATATGTGGCTATGTACTGTACGGCATGTTGGCATGATCATTGGACGACGCATGAAAGACAAAGGGTATTGACAGAAAAGGTGACAAACGAAGAAGAGGAAGAAGTTGATGAAGTGGCACGGGAAAGCAAAAGCGAATGGCATCCTATCTCTGACTCCGGATAAGTTGAAAAAACAAGTAGTACATGGTGACAGTGGGAATGACAGTGGCAATGACAGTGGCAATGAGGTAGTGCGAATAGGAGGGAGCTATGAAGATGAAAGGTACAAGTGCAAATATGGCAAATTTCGGAGTTATTGGTGGTTGGTTTTGTGTATTGGTGTGGAGCGAGTGTTTGTTGCAAAATGCAGATATGCAAAGGTAACTGTTCGGTATCATGCGGTGTAGCGCGCGTACAATATAGTGTACCGAGGAAAGCAGAATACAGGTGTGACAGATATGTAGAGAATCGAAAAAGAAAAAGGAGAGCAAGGAGGGTGAAAAGAAGCATCATCAATATCAGTCAAGTAGAGATCGGAATAGAAATTGGATGAGTAAGGTGTAGCGGAGGCAGAGATAGAATGAGATGCGAGGGAGTTCAAGCGGGAATGCAATCGAAGGATGGGTTAACGCACCAACCGCATGTTCAGCCAGGATTTCTGCCCTGAGCTAGTTCGCACCAGGTAGAGGACCGTGAACCTCTAACAGGATTTACCTGGTCCGGAACGGGTGCGGAATATTAACAACATCTGCCCCTCCGCGTATTCGACCCACCCAGCCTAAACACATCCTCCCACTCCCTCATTCCTGATGCCCACCCACTCCCCGCTCCGCGGCTCCGAGTCTTCCTCCTCCGCATTTGCGTCATAGAGTCATCGATCGTGATCCCGCTACGCACGCTACCTCCGTCGCTCGTGCCAGTGCCATACATGCCTCCATCCCCGTACTGAATACCACTCTGAGGATCATCAGGGTCTATCTCGCCCAATTCGATTTTAGTGAGGATAATCCGCGCAAGCCTGTTAAAAAGCTCGTCCACATTATCCCCGGTTAATGCGGATACTTCCACTGCAACGGGTATATTCGATTTCGCCGCCCACTGCGACGCTTCTTCTAGCGTCACCTCGCGCCCTTCCGCAGCTACCGTTGCGGTCATCCTCGTACCCACTGGCGGTCCGTTGATAGATCGCAGTGAACCCCCACCAGAATCGAAAGAGAACGGAACCTGTTTGCTCGATGTGCTCGACGGTGTCGGGGGTGGACGCTGGAAGTCATCACCGTAGTCCCCTCCGCCCTGGGACATGGTGTCCTGGGAAAGAAGGTCGCTTTTGTTTCCGGCCAGGAGGATCGTAAGGTTCGGCGAAGCAAGTGCTCTAGCATCCATGAGGAAGGTCGGGAGAGCGGAGAAGGAAGCATGTGATCCGACGTCGTAGATCAGGATTGCGCCAGCCGCCCCGCGGTAGTACGAACGTGAAACGGAGCGGAATCGCTCAGTGCCTGCTGTATCCCATAGTTGCAATTTTATCCGTTTCCAGCGTGAGCCGGTGCCTATCTTTACAATTTTTGACGAGAATTCGACGCCGATTGTTTGAGAGGAGAGCACGCGCCCTGTAAATCCGTGGTTTGGTTAGTTGATCAAGTTCAGTGGGTTTCTATAAGTTGAGATGCGCTGAGGACAACGTTGCGAAAGGGGTATATGGAAGCGCGACGGAGCCAAAAGTGGTCACGGGGCCCATACACTCATTTTTCACAAAACGATGTAGGAGACAAGACCTGGAAAATGTATGCAATACGTCAGCAACTATACTTTTGTTGATGGTAATATATAGAGAGGGGTGTATCAGTATGGAGGTTGGCGTATCAGGGTTAAACTTTGAGGATAAATGAACGGTAAGGAGAACAGACTTTCCAGCGCCGCTTGGTCCAAGTAGAATCACCTTCGCTAAGTAATCGTACATGCTATCAAGCTCCTTCAAAACACCCCGATTGTGGTCAGTATCGGAACATTTGCAAGAAACCAGCTGACCATCAAGGAGCAAGTGGTGAAGTTCCCATACCTGGTTTCGCTCTGGGAGAGAAGAGGCAGAGGAGGCATTTGACAGCCGCCTGTGACGCGCCATGGCGTCTCTGCCTGTAGCTGGAGCGGCAGAAGAATGGCCGTAGCAGGAGGTGATTCAGTGGAATATGTGTTGAATGCGTCGTCGGGGACATATTGGAGCGTCTTGAAGCCGTTGCAGATTGATATGGCTGAATTGGTGTGGCTAGTGCGGGATGATCCGCAGAACGAGGCGCAGTCCGCCGCCAAGAGTGCCGAGGTAAATCGCTAGCGTCCTTTTTTTCCCACAGCTTTCCATAAGTTGGCAGAGACTACGGAGTACGGATACAGACGATACGATCTTCTCTGGATATACGGAGTACATAGTAGATCATAGATCGCATGCTTCTTTCATCACGTTGTCTTCCGTCGTTTCTAAAGTTTGGTCCTTGAGTAGCCGTTCTTTTGAACCATTCTATCTAGCAATAGACAGCCGCACGGAAACGCTGCCTCGACAAATCAAACGCGAGGAAGCGAGCGGCACACACTCGTTATTAACACGAGAGGGATGCGTGAGATTGTTGATGCCTTGAAGCAAGTGCTTTTTTTACTTTGCTGATTTGAAATCGAATTCGGCTCCATTATCTGCCGTCTCGGCCAGCCAAGATAGAGAGGCTGAAATTACCATTTGCGACGGCGATGTTACAAAGGACTCGGATATAAAGCCCATATAGAAACCGTTTGTTTTGTCTCTATTTTGGTCTTTCTTCTCGTTGCATTCACTCGTTCTCCTCTGTCTATCGCTATAGTACATTTGAAGTGCCGAAGAAAATTGCAACCATGGCTTTGTCGCTGCTTCAAATTCCGTCCTTCCCGTCATATACGGGACCACATCAGGTTGGCACCGCAGAGTTTGAGATTCCCGTCTCTTCCCTTGAATCCCCGGCACCTGATCCAACATCAGATATATCTCTGTCCACAATTCTGTTCCGGGTATTCTATCCTGCAGATGATGTTGACCCGGCATCGAAACCTGTCTATTGGCTTCCAGATCCGCAGGGCGCCTTTACTGGTGGATTGGCGGAATTTCTAGGAGCGCCAAAACGGCTGTCGAATATATTAGGGTACGGTAAACCAGTCCTCTTATACCATTCATGAGTGTTTGATTTTTCTGCATTCTAATGCTTCACAAATATGTCAGACTGCTCCCAAACACAATCAAGTGGACGAAGATGCCAGCATATAGGGATGCGCCCCTGAAATCTTCAACGCTCCCTTCAAAACGTTGGCCTGTTATGGTCTTCTCCCACGGCATTGGAGGATCGAGGTACATGTATAGCTATATCCTTGGCTGTTTGGCCAGTTACGGAATTGTCGTCATTGCCCCCGAGCACCGCGATGGAAGCAGTCCCATCTCTCTTATCCGAAACGCCCAAGGTCAGGTTACCGAAAGAGTGCCATATCAACGCATCAAGCACATTTTCGAGCCGAGCATTCTTCATAAGCGACATGCCCAGTTGCGCATCCGACTCTGGGAATTAGGCCTCGTTCACGATGTCCTTCTTAAGATGGATGCTGGTACGCAGATTAAAAATTTTGCCCAAACGCAGGGTTCAAAAGTTCCCGTATTCACTTCCAGCCTTGATATCCACCTTCCCAGCAGTATTACGTGGGCGGGCCATTCATTCGGCGCCGCAAGCGTCGTCCAATTTGTCAAGTCAATATACTGGGGCTTTGTCAGTGACAAAGACCCAGCATCAACCTCGGCGCAACCACACTTCTCACAGTACAACCCCTTGTACCAGCCTCGACCAGATAGCAAGATCGTTTCACAAGTGACGCCAACCTCGCCCCTTATCCTCCTCGACCTCTGGAACCTCCCATTGCTGGGGGATGATGTAAAATGGCTATGGGAAAAACCGCTGCCATGCTATGCGGGCACAGCTGAGGACCACTCGCGACAGCCAAATGTTTTGGCTGTCCTGAGCGACGAGTTTTTCAAATGGAAAGCTGGTCTGAAAGCTACCCGATGTGTGCTATCTTACCACTCAGTACCCGGCCCTACCGGCCAGGACACGGTCGAAGATAACACGCGACAACCCAGGGTCTTCTACACCGTGAACTCAGCCCATCTAAGTCAGTCAGACGTTGGCATTTTATTCCCCTGGGCGATGCAGAGATGGGTTAATGCCAAAGAGCCTGAGCGAACGATGCGTCTGAATGTAACTGCAATTATACAGATGTTAAGAGAATGCCGCGTCCCATTTGACTTGGACGAGGACGTGAAACATGCTTTGGAAAGTGCGGCAGATGTTACCGTCGACAACGGCAATCCTGGGACTCAGAACGGGGATAATGCCAAACCAAGCCATTTCTCTCCGAGTATTTTCGCAACAGATGGCTCTGTTAAGGGCTGGTTTCACGTTTCTTTGTCTGATGATACGCTGCCTGTTGCGGAATTTGAGGTGCGGAGTCCACCCAAACTTTGAGTGGACTTGGCATCATTCTTGATGATACTATATTCTTTGGATTTAGATATACCAATATCCTTATTATACTATATGCGTCTGAAGTTATGTTGAAGATTTTTGGTGGGGATGGGCACTCAGTCATGATAGCATTGAAGCCCAGGGGCAGCTCAATCTAACGTTATGGTGAACATTCGGTTCGCCACCATTTCTGGCTCAGTTTAAGATTTTGGATTCATTATGAAGCAGCTTTAGAAGGTTAGAGTGTGATCTGATCACGCAGCTACATGATAGGAAAATTTATACTATGTATATCGCTATTTGTAACGATTTGTACTGTAAGAGGCCCGCGTGAAACTCCTGCTTCCGGGGATAGGATTTGACATCAATCGTCACTCCCCACCCAAAACGCGTGGTACGCTAATAGGAGTGGATGTACCTAGGTATTTCTTCCCTGGTACTGTACACGCTAGGATCAACAATCCTTAGCACAGGGCGTAAATCAAACAAATGACGCCGGAGAGCTAGGTCAATGGCCGTGGCTACGGTCTCTATATTCCTATGGCTGATAGGCCATTGGAGTCTGGGAAAGTGATATCCTGAGAACATCACCAATGCATTATATTCCATCTATGCTAACGAACCGAAGCTTAAGAAATTGAACATCCGGGAGTTGCAGCCAGCTAGCAAAGTTAAAAGATTTGTTGCTGAACTCTCGCTTCGGGCCCCGTCGGTCCCGTCCAAAAAAAGATCTGCGTAGCGAGCAAATGAGGGGTATAAGTCAATCCGATATGGAAACGGGATCACATCGTTTCCTTGGATGGTCAGTCATTCTCCCACTCACTCTCTCCGGGGCATGCTTGTATACCCTTATTCGTCTCCAGGAACTATTACAACGCCACCTAAGAAAATAATTAAAACTCCAGAATGGCAGCGTCGAAGACAGTCAAAGTCCCTCATCTGGGCGGCATTGCCGCTGGATACAAACTTTCCGGCGACAAATACGACGTTTCAAAACCCACCTGTGTGATGATCAATTCCATGTGCACGACCGCCTCACTTCACCGTAACCAATTCGAAAATGAGCAGCTCACTAGCATCATGAACCTCCTCGCTATCGAACCGTTAGGGCACGGAGCCACCAGCTCGCCCACAGATCATTTCACATACTGGGACTCGGCAATCATGGCCCTTCAGGTGATGGAGGTGCTCGGAGTTCAGAAAGCGTTCGCTCTGGGGACTAGCCAAGGCGGATGGATTGTGACGCGCATGGCGCTGTTGGCTCCCGATCGGGTATGTTATTTGGGGGACCGGCGAATCTGTCCCTTGTTCGCTCTCCTTTGCATAATTCTTTGAGGTCCCGCCGCGCGGCCATGGAGTGCGAGGGAACGTGAGCAAACGCTTAAGATAAAAAAGCCCATATTAATATGTCTTCTTTCCATACAGATTCTTGGGATCATGCCTCTAGGCACGTCAATGGACTATGAATCGGAAGCCTCGCGGTCAAAGGGATGCTGGGACCCAGCCACCTCCCTGACGCCCTTTTACGAGAATCTGAATAGCGTCACAGAAACCCCCGATTTCGTAATAGACGAAGTCTGGTGTGGGATGGTTGCCAGCGTTGGATTGGGCGAAGGAGCAGACGCTGAGTTGGTCCAATTCTGGATAGACACTGTGCGGAGCGTCTATTCTGGCGATGAGGGGAGAAAGAAGGCGCGCATGGCGTTGATTTGCCTTATTAGCAGAGACGGGCTACTGCTTCGACTGAGGGATGTTAAATGCCCCGTTTTCTGGCTACAGGTATGTATTAGCCTCCTTTCTATTTCCTATTTCTACAATCGCCATTTAAAAAATAAAAAACCCTGATGTTAATGAGAAAAAATGAACAGGGCACCAAAGATATCCCTTTCGGCACAACCTATCCCCAGGAGCAAATAGAGCTCTTTACAAGCTCGAAGGAAAAGAAACTTATTTTGGTCGAAGGAGGTGCGCACTATCTCAACGCAACCAATCCGAAAGAAGTAGATGAAGCCCTCGTCGAGATGGTCAACAAGTATAAGTAATGAAGGAAATCGTTATCGATGTGGCAAGCACGGCTATTGTCCCTAGAATATGTGCCCAGTAGCAGTTAAATTCAAGCTTCCTTTTCAGAGTTGGAAGAGAATTGGGAAGCTTGGCACCTACCCTACCCTACGCTGTAACCTCATCGTCGCTTTCCCAGCCAGCTGCGCTACTTCCACTAACTGCCTTTGGTGCCTATGGGAGTAGCGCGAGTATGAGTACACATGACTTCCCTGGATTTTCTAAAAGAACTGCCTGCTAGTCGCCCCGAATCCGTAGAGACAAGGCCAACACTAACGCCAACGCCAACACCTTTAAAAAAAAATGAGCCATATTTCGCGTCTTTATTGCATTTGTTCTGATATAATGTGCCGTCTCCCCAAGCGGACAGGGATAATCATATTGGATGAACCAGATCTACTGAATCGCTGGGCCGCTCCCCCTTCCAGGCTATCACTGGTCCACTCCAAACCTTAAATTTAAGCTTAAATTTCACCCGGCAACATGAGTAAGTTACGGAGTATCAGCCAGTGAATAACCCGGGACTAGAAAAGAGAAAAAGATGGGAGAAATGAAAAGAAAAAAAGTTTATACGTGACATGAATATAATTTTACACAAATTTACTTCCTTTCCGAATTCATCAGATTACAGTTAGATGTGGTTCAAATAATTCTTCTTTCAGTTTAGTACCGAAATGTTCGTAAGCCAGCCAACAACATACCCCCCAATCCACATCTATCTCAAAAAGAAAACGCCAAATTCGGTACCAGTGTCCACTCAGAAAACCAGCCGCAAAATCTTCTAGCATTCATTCATAGTATAAAAGCAAACTACTATTGTCACATAAGTGGGAAAATATCCTGTCCTCTCAAAAACGCCAACCAGACAAAGGGAATAAAAACATTTCTCATAATATCATTTCAGCATCCAATTCGTTCCCTCCTTCCTCTTAAAACATCCCTCTCCACATAGGAATTCTGCGGACAATTTGCTTCGTTTTCTGTGATTTCAAAGCAGCGTCCTTTCCTTTTCATAAGTGCATCAAGGGGGAATCCTAGTGGAGTGGTTCCAAAATAGAGCAGGACGAGATGAAAAAGAAAGGGGGGGCATAACTGAGAAAAGAGGGGTAAAAGGTATCATAACCGTCCCCGCAAAATTCTTTGAAGGACGCCCTAGGTTGACGAGATATCCTTCCCAGGCCAGGTAGCCACGGTATGAAAATAGCGCATTATTTCGAAATGCTCAAAATAAATTAGAGAATAAAAATAAAAAGAAATCGGGAATCGGGAATCGGGAATCAGGAATCTAAAAAATATAAAATATAAAAGAAAGATTATAATAGCAAAAACGCGCAATTTTTCATTTAATGATGCCGCTCATGGAGATAGACAATAGTAGTCCATCCCGCGCAGCAAGTTTTAACCATCCGATGCGCGCACCAGCAGCAGGTCACCGTGAAATTATTGGAAGACGAAGAGCTGGAAGACGAGGGCCGAGAACCTCGTGGCGATTTATTATCCAGTGCATTATTGGATGCCCCGGAGCTAGTTTCCGTGAAGGTACTGCTGCTCCCGCCACCATGCGCAGCGAATCCACTGTTTGCCATTGGGAGCTGCGCTTGATGGGGCGGAGTGTAGCTACCGTCGGCGATCAGGGGCTCGACGTGCGGGGGCCCGTTGGGGAAGGCAAGTTTGGCATAGACGTCCGATGGCATGTCGTGCCAGTACCTACACTGGCAGCAGATCACGAACATCTTGGCAACAGGCGTCCCCCTCCGCGCTGGACGTTGAGAAGCGACTCGACCATTCCCAACGTTGTTGGCGAGGCTTCGTCGGTTGGATGAATCCGGGCGGGAGTCGAAGATTGGCCCTGGATGGGTTTGGTGATGACGTTCAGAGGGCCTTAGAAGGAGATCGCTGTATGCCAACGCATTGGTGGCTGGTTGCTTTGCGGAGGAGAATGTCGAGGTTATCGGCGTTGATTGGGATGAAGATAGTGGAGGCGATGCGTGGCCGGGGGTAGGTTTATGAGTGAATCGCTCTTTCCATGGATCATGGAGTACTTGACTTTTGCTGATGTCGACCGAAATGGAACGTTTCTTTTTCCCAGGTGTCTCAGTACCGTTGCTCGAAATGCTCATGGTTTCCACACCATTCGCAGAACTAGGGCGAGTGCTGGCTGGAGTCGGGAATACTCCACTGTTGCGCTTTGGGGATTTTGGGGGGATTTTAATATCGCTTGACATATCGTTGCTGGCAATGGCGATAAGGCTGAGCTGTCTGGAGGATGCACTGGGAGGGCGTGAGGTGGCTTCTGGTTTGACCCCCGCTGGGTAGGATAACTTGGAAGCCGCCTTGTTATCTGTGTCTTGTTGCCTCTGCAACACGTTTGATCCGGACACCGGCGTTTTGGGCTGCTGTTTAGCTTTGTCAGTAGCAGCTGCCAGCCTACCTTTCAGCGAATACCGTCGACCGAAACTCGTCGAACTCTTCTCCTTCTTTCTCTCATGCCTCAAGATCCGCGAGAAAGAGAACCCAGATTTTCCATCTTTAGCTTTGGAAGAAGTATCAGCATCTCGCTGTGTATCTATTCTCGCGGATCCCGGAGCATTTTCATCGTCTTGGTTATTAAGAGGTGGTGCGGCTAGTGGGGAAGACTTAAATGGGACGTCACGATTAATTACTTTTGGTGACATTCGCTTGGGGTTCTCGCGCTGTTTGACGGTAGGAGCAGTTTCCACTAGCTCCATGTTATGGGGGTCAATGATCGTTGGGTCTTCCAAGATATCAATTGCATCGGCGGGGAGATCTGTTGGTGTCGAATTAGGGGAAGAAGATCCAGATTGGGCCAGCGGAAAATCTCCAGCAATCCCTATGGTTTCAGAAGCGACATGCCAACTCGCAGGTGTGAGAGAAGGATCTGAGTGAGCAGCATGGCTTTTGAATACCCCGTTAGAGCCATAGTTAGATTCGTAAGGGCCGCTGGTTTTGAACTCGTCGACGTCCCCGTTTGCTGATGTCTGGGGAAGTTCACGACCCTGACCGCGACGTTTTAAAGAGACTCCCGCAATGCGATCAGAGCTGGTTAATATTTCACTCCATGAATGTCTCCGTCCATGTTTCCGTTGACTCTCTGAGGGTGCATGCGTTGTTTTCCGTGGTGCGCTGGGAGGAGGTATGACTGAAATAGTTGGTGGTTGTTCTTGTGGTTCACTGGAACCGTTTGTGACGTTAACAGAATTTCGAGGGGTATGTGTCTCATGATTAAGTTCGCCGGCTGTGTTTTGTGGAGGAACAATCATCTCGTCAGCTTGGACAACAGTAATTTGTGAGCGATTTTGCGAGCTTGGAGAGGAGATCCCTGTGGTAGCATGGAAATGGCTGCTCGTCGGCGTTGATGGCACACTTTTTTTAGTTTTCCGGCCAGATATTGTGCCATTTTCATTCTCTTTATTTGTGGAAGCTCTACGTATTGAATACATATTGGGCTCGTATTCCGCTTTGAAAGACCGACGTTGGAGCTTCTTTCCGTTGGAATTGGATAATCGGCGCGTAAGTTCCTGACTCCAAGAAGATCTAGTAGGCGCTGTATTAGTAGTCTGGGGAACAGAATCGCTGGATCGAAACGCCTTCGCAGCGGCACGTAGGTCAGAATGTTTCTTAGCCATATGAAGGTGGCGTTTTGGCTTATCTGGCGGAGACGAGAGCATGGATGACGGTGAGTCCGATTCGATAGCACGAGATGAGGTTTTATAATATTCTGGGTCCGGGGTTATTTTTCCTCCAAAACGCTGCGGTAAGTGGCCTGTGAATAGAGGCTTGGTAGGCTTCGGTGGATCATCCTCCGTTTTGTCAGCTGCTATATCAGGGGTTGGAGCATCAGAAGCAGTTTTGTCTCGGGCAGAATTATCCTTCGATGTGCTATTCGACCAAAATCCCAAAATTGATGGAGCAGTTGACGAGCGTGGGAGAATGCTTCTTATGCTTGACGCTCTGCTGGGTGTCTTGCTGGGCTGCTTTTTGGTTAAACGTCGCGGCTCACTGAATGAGCTTTGCTCGGTTTTCTTGGTTCCATATTTTAATGACCGTTCGAGCTCTTTCTTTTCTTTGGCGATTCGTTTTAATTCCTTCTTTCGTTCCCTCCTCTCTCTGTCCGTCTGCCAGGAGGGAGAAACACAAATCTCGGACCGTCCATCTATTTGGATGATATTATTGACTCCATTGACAATGTTTGTCGAGTCCTTATGAGTTTTGCCGGGCCCATCATGGTTTATTTCAGAGAATGTATGTGTGGCCTGATATTGGTTGTCAGCATACGTCATAATAGCGCGCAGAGCATTAAAAGAGCGTGTTCTTCATGGTTCTTCTACGTGAGCAATCGAGAAGTATGCTACGAAACTAGAACTGCTTTCGTGTCACCGCCTTCGCGGGTGCATGGAATATTGATTCGTGCAAAGTTTATTGCTAGAGTTGTCTTGTAAGGACTTTGTACCACTCACCTCATCATTTGCATTCACTGCCTGTGGCTCGCCCGCAATTACGGAGTTTAAAGACTCCATTCGATGTTGCTTGCATACCACACCGGGCGCGTTTTCAGTTTATGACATTCACCGTTGTTTATTACGCGCTGTGAGGTTGTGCGTGTCACAAGGGTTGGTGGCCGCCTTGGGGATCCTGAAGGACGCGATGGAGGCCTCCTCAGCCCCAATCGCTAGTTCAAAATATAAACTTCTGTTCCAAGGATGTGTCGTAACAAGTGTTCACACTCGTTTAATTAAAATACGGCGGGGAACAGAAGGCTCGAGGTGTGGAAGACGCAACAAAGCGTGTGGTTGCGTGGTGGAGGGTCAATAGATAGGGTGACAAAAGAAACAGCGGAGCAACAACTGAAACAGTTCAAAGTAGAACCACCAAAACGCAAAGCTGTGGAGTGAGGATTGTAAAATGTAGAGAGACAGCAATTTAGGACAGATGAGAAATGAAGCAACAGATAATAGAAAAATGGCACTTTTTGCACGGCAAGTCGAACAACTCAAAGTGAATCAAGCATTGAAAAATACAAGATACAGTCAAGGAATTTGTTCTACCAAGCGTTTGCTATATTTCATGAGGGCTGAAATTTTTCCGAAGCCCACTCAGAAATGAACAGAACGGTAACAAGGATGGTGATATATGCATGCACTGGGCAAGACAGCGGACGGGAAACTCTTGGGAAGTTAACAGGCAAGCTGCCAAAATCCCCGGCTAGCGCGGGCAAGGTGAACCGATTGTGTTTAAATAGCAGCAAAGGGAGCCGAGGAAGGACCCCGCAATGGCGTTGCTTGTAACAAATTGTAGGTATACTAAATACTGAGGATGGAGGATGTTGATCGGGGTCGGGGCATGAAGAAGGGTAACTTAACTAGTCAGCATGAAGAGCAACGACAACCAATGAGAAACTCCTCTGGGGGACTCAGGATGAAACGTGAAGCCCCATGTCTGCTCTCTTCGAAGCTTCAAGGCTGAGAGGCACTGAGTTCGACGCGATAGGGAAGCAAACGGAATGGCGTCAGATCGGGATTTCCTGCTGGAGATCGAAAGCTCTTGTGCTGCATATAAGCACCAGCCCAAGCAGCGCAGTGGCAACCCGTAACTTATCCCACACACCCTGGACACGCCAGGACGGCAGCCGCCAAGTCACATGTTAGGGGCCTATCCATGGATGTCTCAGTGATGCAGGGCCTAGACAAGTTTTCGGCGGGCTTCAGAGTTAAGAAGAAGGTTAAGAAGTGCCAACAGAGGAAACACTGCAGATGCGACTGTCCAACCAAACCTGGTTTTTCCAGAAAATGCAGCCCACGCATAAGCCCACGCATAAAAATAAAGCATGGCTTTCTTTGGACACTGCATGAGTTAGGCCCAGAATTGGTGCACAAAGGCCGGCCCCCAAGAGGCCAGCAAACAATTCAATACGACAGCCACAGCACATTGTTATGATTCATTATTTGCCCCCTCGCTCGGGCTGGCAAGTGATTTGACTCGCAAAGTAATAAACGCCGCTTGGGCAGGCAAGATCTTAAAGCTAAAGATGCTGCACAAACCACAGGGCATGCCACAACGGCCAAGGGATGCAGGTCGCCCATTGACAGGGAGAACCATACAAGTTTGCCGAGGTTTTTCGAAGTTGAAACATAGCTACTCAGGTACGGAAAGACTTAATAAAAGTGAGTTCAGGTTCCACTCGTGACCATATCCTACAGATGGAGTCCAACAGGAGTGGTGCATCAAAGGGCTTTTTTCGTCAAGCCCAAGATGAAACCAACTGAGTGAGAGCCTTCCAGTTTCTTATCCTTTAAACCCACCGACAATAACATCTGCGAAAGGCCGGAGGTGGGATAAATATAACACTAAGAAACACCCGTTCTTTGATTTTAACCAGAAGAAGGGGGGTTGGCAAGATGCTCCAGCCGCAACGGTGGGGTTTTTTCTGTCAGGTCGAGGATGTTCTAAAGAAAGCTTCTGTTATGGGAGTCTCAAGGAGTCAAGGTCAAGGCTGGGTGACAAGATCCCGTACCCGTCCGTCCATCCCGCCTGCTTTGTCCCACTAATATTGGGAAAACACAGCAGTATACAGTCCGCGGGTGCTTGGAGAGCGGTGACTACGGCGGATCTAACAGTGGTAAGTTTGCCAAACCAGGGACCAACCCAATAATTCGCCTTCGTAGCCTAGATTCGCTCCTACCGTTCTGAACACGGAGCTGGTTATCGAAGCATGGACAAGCGCTGTTTTTCTTCATCTCCGCATCCACTTAATCTGTAAATAATCTACATTCATATTTTCGAAAGGCCGGCCCGGCCCCAGTACTGAATCATGGTGTTTCGGTGAAGGAATAGGAGAGTTTTGTGAGACGATTGGTTGAAGAAAACAAAGCGAATTATGTAATCGCAGCAATGAGGTCACGTGATATGTGACACACAAATGACGTCAAGTGGCCTTGGCGCTGTGGCTGAGCGCCAAGGTCCCAAAAGACACTTGCCCTATCCAGGACTAACTCAACGTTGAGGTCATCGCCCCGAAAGCGCCAGCAAAAACACCAGGCTTAAATCTTTGCAATTCCCCCATCCTCACGAGTGGTGATCTCTAAGTTTAGAATCTCTTGTGTTTTTATCGAAGCTCCTTTCATTTTCTTAGTGCTACGATACCTCGATGAACGAATCCTCTGACGACCCTCCATTGATATACCGCATTGCTCGCCGGTTCCAAGGCACGGCTGCTGCTCATGAGGCTTCACCAGACGTAAACAACCGCTCTAATCACGACCACAACCATATCCTACCCATAACAAACTCTTCCGCTCGAAAACATGACCCAGATGACAGAGCTGGCAATGAATCCAGTTGTAAAGATGAGTCAAAACCTGTCCCCACGACCGAAGCAACCTCAGTCGTTTCCCTCTCCGCTTCGGCCAAAAACGATACTGCCAGTGAGGAAAATGCTGCCGCCATAGGAGCTGTGGAAACGGCCTCTCTCATCAATCGAATATATTACACCATACGCTTGATTATTTTGTCAAGCTGGATAAATTGGGCTCTCGTTTTTGTCCCCCTTGGAATTGCCTTGGGCGCGGTGAATCGTTCCATGGGACAGGAAAGTCCGATCAGTCCAACCGTGGTATTCTCTATAAATGCCGTGGCCATCGTTCCTTTGGCTTCACTGCTAAGTTTTGCAACTGAGAACGCGGCGAGAAACCTAAGTGACAAAATTGGAGCACTATTGAATGTCACGTTCGGAAATGCCGTGGAACTCATTATATTGTATGGACAATCGCTTTCACCATGCACCATTCTTTTTACAGATATAGCTAACGATATCACAGCATGTACGTCTTCGAAATCAACTTCAATTCAATCTTCACAGTCCGCCCCAGTTTGCTATTTCATTTCGTACCACTCGAAAAACTCTGGCCAGGATACTTACTGACCCTGAATTATCCTCGAATAGCATCGCGCTTGTAGCTGTAAGTTAATAGAGTCTTGCCTTTCTTCTAGTTATATATACGCTATTAACACAATTGTGTTTTCAGAAAGAAGTCCGGATCGTGCAGGCATCGCTGCTTGGGTCCATTTTAGCAAACCTACTGCTTATTCTAGGAATGTGTTTCCTATATGGTGGTCTTCGATATCGAGAACAGGTAATAATATTCTAGCTCATGAAGTACTACTAGATGCCTTTATACTAATCGAATGTTACCAGCTGTACAATTCAAATATTACCCAAATGAGTGCCGCTTTGCTCAGTCTCAGCGTCATGAGCCTTCTCTTACCAGTAAGATCTCTCACAATTTCTCACCCTTCCCCAATCCTCCCCATTAACATTTTATATTCATAGACCGCTTTTCACGCCTCATTCAATAATATGGAGATTGCCGATGCCGTTGTGTTGAAAGTGAGCAGGGGTACCAGCGTGGTAAGCTCACATACCCGAAAATACTTCGAATTTATTCTCCGTGCTGACAACTTCAAGATCCTTCTGCTGGTATATGTTCTATACTTGCTGTTTCAACTCAAATCTCACGCGTATTTCTATGAGAGTACTCCTCAACACAAAATTGACGAAGAATCCCATCCAGGAGTCCTGGCCGACATGTTAAATTCCTCCAGCTCATCGGAATCTAGCTCATCAAGTGACAGTGACAGTGACAGTGACGAAACATCGGGGTCCTGCACACGAACCAAGCGCATCAAAAACGCGCTCAAGAAACGGCGACGTCATAAGCAGACCATAAACTCGAAAGACGTGCGACAAAGCTTTTCATCGGCTTCCGTTACTCGTACCGTTTCGTCAAGCTCACAGCCAATGGCAGAATCAGCCCCATCGCAGCCCGAGCGTCATTCGGAATTTAGGTCGGCTGGTATGGACCAGGCAGTTAGCGGTGATGAGGCGAATACTGATGAGACAAATAAGAGTGGACACTCTCCTCGATCTCATCCTGTTTGCAAGGATTTTGCAGGCCCTGACTCCTCCGTGAACTCTCACGGGAACAGACAAAAACAAACAAAGAAGCGCCACCATCACAACGAAGGTAAAGAGCGCGTGGTCAATAACCCTTGGATGAAAGCGAATGATCAAGACGACCATCCAACCTTTGATTCCACTCCGCATACCCACCATGCCAAACGACAGGTTAACTTTGCCCCTGATGCTGCCAATTCTGCCGAGCGAACGGCCGCAAAACGGCCGCTCGCTGTACGCAGTTTGTCCACGCGCCAGGTCCTTCCGCGGGCTTTCACAAAAAGGCCACCTTTGTACCCTACTCGGAGTACTACAACGGCTCCCTTCGGCAGTCAATGTAGTTCTGGTGGAAGTGAATGTGGTCTAAGACGTGCGAATTCGCTTCCTGGTCGTTTGCAAAGCCCGTTTAGTCGCCCGATAATGCCTTCAGCTCAGCCACTTCCGCACCTCATGACTATTACTCCATCACAGGCTCCCGACGGAATCGCAACGGAGACTAGAGGGTCATGTCATTTATCCCGCACGGCTTCTATTATTCTCCTAGTGGTGTCCACAGCCCTTGTCGCAGTCTGCGCGGAGTTTCTAGTCGATAGCATCGGATACCTCGTTGAGAATACTGGCGTCAGCCAAGCTTTTATTGGGTTGATTATCTTGCCTATTGTTGGTAACGCTGCTGAGCACATCACTGCGGTGGTGGTAGCCGGCAAGAACAAAATGGATCTCGCCATTGGTGTTGCACTGGGGAGCAGTATTCAGATTGCGCTGTTTGTGACACCCGTCATCGTGCTGCTGGGATGGTGCCTGAACACTGAGATGTCGCTCTATTTCAGCCTCTTTGAAACTGTCTCGCTGTTTGCCTCTGCTTTCATCGTCAACTATCTGGTTCTAGACGGCAGGACCAATTACCTCGAAGGGGCTCTGCTCATATCCGCTTATGTGATCATTGCCCTGGCGGCTTTCTTTTATCCCTCGTGTGAAAATCTGAGCATGGCTAGTGGACCACACGATGCGGCAGCTTGTTAAAGAAATGTTGGCTTTCTCTTCATGGGACTAATGCCGGGTGCTCAGACGTCTAGCATTTCGGTTTTGTAATAGAGATTGTGTGAAATGGATATGACTTGCTATTAGTCGCTGGGAAATTATATTGTGGGGGATTGCTTAATTGATGGTTTTAAAAGGTAAAATAGATTTTCCAGATAGAGTAGGCTAGATTGCCAATAAACCTCACATAAACCAAATGAATCTCTTAGCAGTTCCTTACAAAAAAATTAAAGGAAATCAAAAGCTCAAATATGTCAAAAAAATGAGATACCACAAAATCTTCATTCCATTCATACTCAACCCCGTGCCCTATCATTCAGATTAACATATATTTTCATCATCCTAGTTGTTTGCACCCCTTTCGTTCTCAATGCCACCAATCTGAAAATTCACGGTCAATATCTCGTTACGCGTAGAATCCAGTCTCTCCCGCGATGTCCTGTAGAGCTTCGGGATTCCCGTCTCCTCGAAAGCCGCGTTTCCACCACCTTTGCCATCATTCATATTACGGACCATCTTGGCGATCCCCTTTCCAGTTAGGAAAGCCATGGGCATCCCATGGCCACTAAAGCCGGCAAGAATATATTGATTCGGTTTATCGGGAATTGGGCCTGCGTGCGGGAGAAGGTCTGCGGAATAGCCCATTACTGTTTTTTGTTGTTTTTATTGTTATTTGAACAAGCTGTTAGCCCCGTGCCTGCTAAAAGCCTATTATGTATGAAGGATACGTATGCGCGTGTGTGCTTAGTATAGTAGTCTTGCCTACTATGCAATCTCGACGTAGAGCTTTACTTACCACCGGACCACACCTGCTCCGTGTACGCATCGCTATCCTCCCACCCAATGAAATGGCGCTGCATATATCCATCAAAATAGCCTTTCCCCGCCTGTATGGGCTCCGTGTCGTCGATATTTCCATACCAATTTCCCAGGTCAGAGACATAGCTCCCCCTTCCGCCGCCGACAATGATGCTCCCATCCGGCCGCGGGATCAGGTAGTCATACCCCTCAGCTCCCCACTGTAAGCTGTACGTGTTTGGCAAATAGGGCGTGGGTTTACCTACCGGCGTTAAAATGCGGCTACATACCCCACGGACGGGGACGATTTTTCCGGTATATTCAGGTGCGATGGCGGCAGTGTATGCATTCGTGGCGAGGATCACTTTCTTCGCCTTGATAGCGCCGCGCGAGTCAGCGGTTACGGTCCATTCTCCAGTTGTTGGATCGGGCGTTTGAGAGATTCCGGTGACGGGTGTGTTGGTTTGGAGGTTCAGGCTGTCGGGGAAGCGGGAGAGTAGGCTAGAGAGCAGATGTAGAACGAATTTGTAGGGCCAGATATGTGCGGCCGTGTAGTGGAGGCAGCCTTTGGCGGATTTTACGCCGGATACCTAGGATGATCAATCGTATATTAGGATTTGGCATGGAACTTCCTTTTTAGTGGGTTGTTGGGTGTGGAAGGATTGGTTGAGAGGCTGTTCGAATGCCCTGTTCGAATAGCGAAAATGGAATGTTAAAGACACACCCTCTCTGCATTTTTTGACGTGAACTGCACATCTTGCCTCAAAGAAACTCTTGAATTCACGAGCTCGTTGAATGCCTTTTCAACCTTCTTGCAATGGTCCTCCCGAAGAAGGACCTCAAAGCTCCTCGTCATAGTGAAATCGCAGTCTATACCTTCTTTCTCAATCACGTCTCTAATCGCGGGGATATGTTCAGCTTCAAAATTTGCGAGTTCTGATGCCGCTTCAAGGCCATGTTTGTCTGCATGCCTTATTATTGGGAGAACTGGACTGGGTCGTATATGTCCACCTGCCGATAATAGCGTCAGAAGGAACGTCCATTGTTGCACTTTGGCACGAGGGGACAGCTCTTTTTGTTTCCTCTTTCACGTCTTTGCCATGAAGTGTTGGTTTGAAGCTTTCGGGTGAAAGAAACTTGCCATTACGGCCCGTGGCCCCGAAACAAGCCTTTCTGGCTTCAAGAATTACTACAGAAGGAGGGGAGGGGTTGTCCTGTAGAATGTGATAAGTGGTTGAGATGCCTGCGTAGCCAGCTCCTATAATCAAAATATCGCATTTGCTCGGGAGACTTTCGCTTGAACGGTGGTTTTCTAGAGCGTGTGGCTCTGTATGCCAGAACGAACGCATGCCATTGGGTATTGGGAACGGTTTGGAGTTTGGCGCGGCCATGTTGTGATCTCCAGGGTAGATGGCCACTGAGAGAGCAAGAGGATAGTGATAGCCGTTAGAAATGGTTGTTGATGTGCTATTTAAACTGGCACAGCATCAATTTTCAGTAAAGCACCGAAACATTTGATTCCCAATAACGGCTCCTCCAAAGAGATAGAATATCAGGATTTCTCTGGCGGGGGTTCGGCTGATTGTTCAAATAGCCGGGGATTTGGGAGCCCGAGGTGGCAGCCACAACTTTCTACCCACACTAACTGCCCTAGAGCCGTATCACGAGTTCTTAAACCCACAGTGGTTAGTAGATTGACTAGTTAACTTTGATTTAGATGCTTATTTGCCAACTTCACTTCGTCTCAGGAAGAGGATCATATAGTTATTTTATCTCTGACTGGATAAAATACTATTCCAGCGCCATCCACTAAATATTTCATAATTTTCTTATATCATTTTCTTTAACTTCGAACCCCTGACGTCACCCCCTAAGGTTTTGAACGAACCACGGTTCGAAATTCAACTTTATTTGGACTTCCTTGATGACACATCACTGGCCGCTCAGCCACACGCTCCGCCTCACACCTGGATTTGCTTCTTTCATAGAACATCCTCTGAATCTCGATATATTCATTCAAGGAATGTATTGTCCAAATACTATATATTTGACTTTTTTTTTTTGCCTATATTAACCGTTCCTATCTACATTATTTACTTGAATTTCTCCACGAAGACGGCATAACTGGGAATTTCATCTGTGCAAACCCAGCTTACCGAGTTCGGCCTTTTGTGTGATAGAGACCTTGTGGATTTTACGTTTCAACCAAAAGCGGTCTTCTCTTTCGTCTGTCTGTCTGTTTCACTTATTTTCTTCACAACGTGACGGTACTGTTGGTTTGTACTGTGCCTGAACAATATCTTTCAGACGCTACGCAACCCAAGGTGCCAAACATCGTGCCAGGAGACTCAACGGCAGTATCGGGTTAAGTCTATGCCCTTGGTTCTTTTCTGAACTTTTTGAAATGGCTTTCTTCTGCTGCGGAGGGGCCGATAAGGATGAAGGCGCGGTTCCAAGCCGGCCTGTAGAGAATACTGGCACTCCAGCTAGCAAGCAACAGCCTAGCAACTGCCCACCACCAACGTCTTTTACACCTGGAATACAACAGGCTACTCCGAATCTCTCCGCTTTGTCTACGGGCGATGAGAAGCAGCGTGTTTTCGGTCATAATGAAACCATCGTTGCTGGGCCTAGCACCATCCCGGAAATTCCTGGAGGAGCAAACCATCAAAAGCCAGAGCCGCTCGTATCTAGAAGTGCTGGGACAACAGCTGCGACCGCAGGACCTCCTCCGGGATATCAAGACGGAGCACATGATGAAGACACCAAAGCCCCGCAAGGCAATCCACCTCCCTACCACAACTGGGAAGAAGCTGTGCCAGATACGGCTATGTTTCCTCCACCCCCGATTGGAGGCTATCTCTATTCCAATACAGGGAATGCATCCGAAGAAGATGCCGATCGGGCTCATGACTTCTGTGATAACACCCCGTTGTGGACACCATACACACCATCAGACGCTGTCTATAACTCCGTTCAAAGCTTTGATCTTCGACCTGTTCGGCCTCAAGAGTACAACGGGAGCCTAAAGGTTGTCAATAAGGGAGTGTGGAGAGGACGCACCCAGGACCAGAATGGAGACTGTATTCTGTTGACGGGTTTACCAGTATATTTTCCTGCAAAGGACTCACCCCTAGTTACAGAACGATCGAAGACAATATACTTCGAAGCAAAGCTCCTTACCCAGCACAGCGGAAGCAATGGCCAAACTAGCGGGTTTTCCATCGGGTTTGCAGCTCAACCATATCCGACATGGAGATCACCCGGCTGGGAACGAGGCAGCGTGGGTGTTTTCTCCGACGATGGGTGCAGATTCGTAAACGATTCATGGGGCGGGATGGAGTTTACCAGCCCATTCAAGGTTGGGGAAACAGTTGGTTTAGGAATGAAATTCTCATTTCCATCTCCAGAGTCGTTCGCACAGTCTCAAGCCACTGGCGCGTCACCAACTCTACCGGTGGAAATATTTTTCACGCGGGATGGAAAAATTGTAGGGAACTGGGATCTACATGAGGAGGTTGATGAGGATGCTGGTGGTGTTGGGGGTCTAGAAGGTGATTTTGACCTGTATGGTGCGCTTGGATTGTTTGGGGGTGTCGAGTTTGAAGTCTGTTTCAATAGTTCTGGATGGTTATGGGCTCCTCCAACTGTGTAGTTGCGTGTTTCGCGGTCTTCGTTTCTCGTTTTGTTTGGCTTCTTTGATTGTTCCAATACCAATGCCGAACTTTGTACAATACACAAGGGTACATACATACAGATCCTGTTTCTTTCAATGTCAATATTACCAACTTTTTTTGAAACAGAGTAGCGGCTGCAGCTCTGTGTTGGGGGAGAAAAATCCAACATAGTTGCATTTGATACCGTATCGGGTAATTCGACAGCTAAGAAATGATAAATTACTTCTATCTCACCGTATTTTTTGACTTCGCCCATTAACTTCGGCTATTTCCTACTCACGATGGCTTCTAATCAGGTGCTAGAAGAACCTCTAGAGGAGAGAATGTTAATGGGAAAACTAGAACTCGCCGTTTTATATTTACCCACTCAACGGAACGCGAAAATGTTATTCCGAACATTCCATCTTTCGATCGTTCAACGCACCACAGGAATTAGATTTTACAAAACGTCCCTCGTTGGCTTTAAAACATAATATGGATATTCGATACGCGGTCTTATATCGAGCTTTTAGGCCCATGTTGCCCTAATTTTTTCCATTTCCTTTGAAAAAGCGCATGCGAATGTGTTGGAAAATTCCGATTCTGCTCGCAGACACCAAAAACCTGAAGACCCGGAAGCGTTCAAACGCTACGAATACCTTTCTACCAACGGGCTAAATGTATAGAGGATATTATATGTGGGGAATAGGCAAGGCCAATGTGCGGTACTAAACCCTTGACCGAAATATTGCCCCTTTCTTCGGCTAACATATATCAAAGCTAGAAACCGCTGTCATGGAAAATGAATCGAGCACCTTGTGCCGGCAGAAAGTATATGCACTTGATAAGCCAGATCGATTTACCGGAGCGTACCATTCGCCAGACAAAATAGGATTGACCATGGCCACGGCACTAAGCGCAGCCGCTGGATACATTAGGGTATCTCGCACTTCGGAGAAGCTGTAAACCTGGGTTCATGCAATAACGCCCGAATATCCTTCTCTAACGTATCTTGAAGGAAATATACCTTTATCAAGCACTTTATGGCCTTTCCATTCAAGCTTCTTCCACTCACAAGTGGAAAATCCGGACACCTTTATTTAGATTTCTGTCTACAGCTACTTAGCGTCCGAGGAAACATGAGCGCGCTGTATTGACGGCATGCAACGCTACTAGGTTTCACATACTAACAACAGCATATCATCAGCGAATCAAAACACCATTTGCTAAGCCGGTTTCACGAGTTGTCTATGAATTCTATTGGCCTCCCTGCTCAGGGATCTCCAACGGCTGGTACCCACAAACGGTTCCGCCAGACCTTCCTGGCCACATAAATGTCCATGGCGCTCCCACCCTCGTCCTTGCAAGTTCTCATGTCCCAAGTTTCTTCGGTTTCCATGTCATCCCTGTCTTAGCAGGGCCTCGTACCGCAGACGGAACCCGCTGGGGCGGCCCGTGCGTGCAACCTCTTTGCATAACGGCTGCCCCGTGGCCCTGACTAATGTGGGTTCGACGCAAGGAGGGGGCTGGCAAGTGACTTTGCCTTAAGCCCAGGCTCGGAATCCGAGCCGTAAGCTTCGTGTTGTTCCGCGGCAATGAAAACCCCCTGCTCGGCAAGAGTCGATACAACCATTAGTTTGGCAAGGGCTGGCCAGTTTATCCGAATAGCTCGCTCTTCTCTGGCCCCGTCCGCAAATCCATTTAGCGTTCATTTCCCAACGACGGTTACCTCCATGGAGACGTAGAATGATGTTTTCCTGGTATTGAAAACAGTTATGTCTTACAGATTGCGACGGGGGAAGAGCGATATTAGCTTGCGTTGCCAATCAAGAAGATTTAGTGTTGATGGAACAAAATTAACCCAATCAGATCACTCTTCCCCAGTCTAGCTCTACTTGTTCTTTTGGAATGTGCACGCAATTTCTTAGTCTTTCAGATAGGTAAAACGGAAATTTTTGCTCACGTATAGCGTCCCACCGAATCAGCATCCATCCCTGTTGTCTAGTACGGAGTAGAGCCCTTATAGACCACAACATATACACAGACGGCACAGTAGTTACACAACAACCTGCTCCCTCAGCGTTTGGCTAAACTCGCCTCTGATATTTTACACCGTTCAAGCGAACATAAATCCGCAAGTGCACATAGAGTACATATACATGAACCCCTTTACAAAATTCAATTCTCCAGATCTAACTCACTGTTTATAGTGCTTGCAACGTGCATTTTGAGCCGTATCAATCAAGTAGTTAACGTATTACTGCTAGCTTCTGGCGTGCCTGAAGCACAATACAAAAAATCAACGGAGAACTAATATATATCTCGCGAGGTTAGTTCTCTAGTGCTAACATGTATCTATAAATAGTACATGAACATCAAGCTTTTCATATGCATAATGCATGAAGGAGTATTCTCGGCCAGATACTATATTTCAATAGCAGTAAGGGAGGAGAAGGCTGGATAATCCCCTAGATCCTGACATGATAGAGAGGGCTGAATATATTACCATTCGCTGTCGAATGAGCTTAGTGGGCAAACAAAGCAAGTATTGATATTCAAATAGATACCTCGGGCACACTTGTGAGGAGTAGTTTCTCACGTTCAACCTGCCTAGAGATGAGAAATTTATTAATCTTGTCTAAAACCTTAACACACTTCAAAGTAACTACCATTCTTTAGATTATCCCACTTGAAGCCAAAATTCCGTGCTGGAAACTGAGAGGTATGTACATGAAGGGATATCCATTATGAAAAGATAGCTGACTTCGGTATTGTTAAGTGGTAAATATTTAAGCTAATATCCAAAGGCATGCAGGTAAAAAGAGTTGGTCTCCCGGGCAATCAACAGAATATTGAACATGTACAATACACATCCATGTAAATGAGCAATGAACTATTAAGGCGTAGGAAGAGAAGAAGGCTTTCGCGTACCCTATGCTAGCCATCGTAAACCGTAATATGGAAGAGAATGGCGACAGCTAAAATAGGGATGAAGGTGAATCATGCCCACACCGACATTCCAATCATACAAGATTGCGTGATTCCAAGCTACTGTCAAATGAACCGTTACATGCTTCCTATTTTGAATAGTAACGGCTTCGAGATGGTAAGTGGCAGTTGCTTTTTTTTTTTTTTTTTAAAAAAAAAAAGGTAGCCTTCGCTCGGTACCCCTGCCCGCGGAACAGGTGGACCACTCCACGTCAAAATTCCTGCCATGCACGCCGTGCGATCACCCCGGTGAGGCTTTCTTAATCCTCGTGGTTCTGAGTAATGCCATGCAAAAACCATGTTGCCCAGGGAGAGAAAAGAAGAGGGAAAAAAGCAAAACAGCTGGCTTGTGCATGAGCGGTCCATGGATGTTCCTGCATATTGCTCAAATAGGAAATGATAAAGCGTCGTTGGCCGCCGCTGATTGAGGAAAATGCCAGCCGCCGTTTCCGAAGAATTTCGTATGATTCACCAGTTTATGGACAAGTTCCGATGCAGCTGTGCATTTACTCGTAGCCTGGTATTTAAATATTAACGGATTTGGAGCAAACCCCGGAAGCAGCAAGCACCTAATTTCTCATTGTCATTCAGCAGCCGCTCTGGCAAAAAGAAATTAAATAGGAAATACAGACTTTTTTGTTGTGCGTTTCTTGAAACGCGCTTAGGATCCGCAAAAACTTAAGAACATACTATGGGTGGGGGCCAGCACGAGTAGTGCGCGGGGGGAACTACAGATGGCTTCCGCGGCGGCCTTCAGCAATAATAGCCTTTGGCAGGCCGCTGGCGGGCATAGGGCAATTAGTCTAGCGGGATTTCTGCAATCCGCTTCTTCGCAGGAAGCCAGCACCAGAAGGGGGAACGTTGATGATGACAAGACATTAAGTACCATGCAGGGCATGACATTATTAGCCCACAAAGGATTCCAACCCGGAATGATGACTGTTTTTGGTTACGTTCGCGCGCACCATATCGGACGAGAGAGAGGAATATGAAAAAACTGACTAGTTCCTTTCTTCGTACCTCAGTCGAAGTTTTCGGTCGGCGAGCGAAGTTTGCAAAAATTGTTTGGTCTGATTCCCTAAGATCTATTATTCATGGGTTAACTTCGCGTAGTCTGTAGATCGCCGGGGTTTCTACCCACAGCAGTGGACACGTGTTGATGAAAATTCCAGAGTATGGATGGAAAATATCCAGACAGGGAGCATCAAATTTCCGCAGCTGTGAACTTTTTGTTTCACGGCTAAACACTTTTGGTTAATGATAAATTAAGGCTTACTCGGTACGGGTCGCTCCCGTACGGCTTCGTAGATCGGCAAAATGATGAGTGGAAACGAGATCTAAACGAAAGTTCCTAGAAAATAACAGAGAAACGCTGTGATTGGGCAGTTATTTTACTCTCTCATAAGGGTGGTGCTGGGAATATTCTTACAGGTTCTAGACTTTGCCCCAAACACCCCTGTTCGGTTGAAAACCTCATCCACAAAAAGTCACGGTGTCCCCTTGCAAATGCAGCTCGGTGGTAAGCGTCATTACGCACATCCTCGAAGCATGTGCCTTCATTTTTCTGTGGAAAACTCAGCACTAAGTACCTATTCATTGGTTGAGAATTGCTCAATGTGACACGCCCTCCATGCGTATATGTCCAAGCAGAAATAGTGTTGAATCCACGAAGGTGTTTCAAGCAATCATTTGCTAAGACCATGCATGGCGCATGGTTAGAACCGAAACACTGCCGTTTTTAGCTACATGCATCAAGTTCTGCGTTCATTGAGTGGAGTTCAGATCCGTTTTTCTAAAGCAATAGGAACATAACATCGTGTCACAAGTCAGCTAGCATTTGAGATGGCTGAAACTTTGAATTTCGCAACTTTTGGGGTCGGCTTTCCTTTGAAAAGACAGGGATGAAGAAGCGCACAGTTGAATTGCTCTTGCTGTGCGAACAAGGATAGGGGTTAGCCAGCCTGGCCAGGCTTGACTCCTTGGCAACTCTTCTATATATTCTGCGTGGCATTCGATCTCAAAAGTAAAAGATGAGTATTTGACGTCGATTGATGGAAAGTGCAGAAATGTTGTATTAAACGCATAAAGGTGGGTGGCAGAAGCAGCCGGGTTAAACCAGATATCGGCATTTTAATAAAAGGGGCCTTCGAGGTATATGAAAAGTCATAAGTTGGAGATGTAGGCCTGTAAAGACACTAGATCCGCGCGTGCAACCTGAACTTCAAAGCCTATTGAGCTTATCAGGGCGAATGCAGTGGATTTTGAACAATGCTAAGAGCAAAGGTCTCGATATGATAACAAAACCAGCTCACTTGCCAAGTGCAAATGTCGGCAAAAATATGAAAAAAAAATTCGGTTGCATTAATCAGCAAGCTTTCCCAAGATGGCCATACTTCCCTGCCTATTTACTGTATTAGGGGTGGGGAGAATAGGCCAGAGAATATTCGCCTATTTAGTTATAGCATGAGGAGCTGGCTGTCTGCTTCAAATCATGATTTCACTTTTATCTATAAAACACAGCCGTTTTGTTCTTGCTGTCGACTATTTTATCAACAAAGTATTTTGCCGAAGGATTAGTTAGTGTCCTATTGCTCTGAATATCAGGAAATGGTGCAGAGCTGGACTTGAAGTGTAACGCATCAGTGTACATGTAGATACAAACGTTTTACTTATGAGCGAGAGGGCTCACCTGCATGAAGCTGAAATTGAATGTACAGTACAAGCCCTCCGGTGAGAACTGGTCAGAGCTGGAGCCGAATTTTGATAAAAACTTTTTCTCACAGCAAAAGTTTTAAACAAGTTCAGTCTCCACTAACAGGTGCCCACTTCTCCACTAATCCTTGGCCAAATTCTCTGGATAGGTGTGTAAGATACCTAGAGGGGGGCTGTGGGGTCTCGATCGCCTGAAGCCCGCGGGCCGCTGGTCAACACTACTAGACAGGAGACAGACGCCCGCCTGCAACCATCATGGCCCACGCTAGTGACAAAGGCGGGGGTTCGCAGATATATAATGCCCTTTATTATTATTATCTGTTGAACTGGTAGCGAACTATGTATCGGATTGAATTTTGGCGGATGATGCATCGAGGGAAGCATGATCCCTGCAGCCCTAAACTAAGACACCTTTGGGCTAGAAGAGACGTCCAAGTCATAACTGAATAATCCGACTAGGTGTACTCCGTAATGCGTGGGTATATAGAACATTTAGATTTGCGTTGCCAGATAATTCATCAAGAGATGCCAATCGTAGCTTGGTAATTCAAAGCCGTTCGAAGGAAGGAATAAGTTAAGTATGCACCAGGTAGCGACCCGGGCCAAATCTTTTCGAGAATTTAAAGGCTAGACCTGGGGAAGCTGAAGCTATCCAGCCCGTGAGCATGATATCACCAGCGATGAACGAAACCCTACTGCCAAGTCAGCAACAAATATGCCAAAAGAGAGACATAAGGAAACGATGAAATATTGGCCTGAGAAATACAAACTTTTTTCATCAATATCAGTGAATGGCGGCTATGTGCCGAAGTGTGACTTGAGTTGTGTGTGTGATGCTGCCGGCCAGTTGCACGTCCTGAGAAGATCATAAACTGAGTGAGGCTCGTCAGAATCATCCCCAAAGGGACGGAACTTGCCCCCCCGACGCCAACATCCGAACATTTATGGAGTACTCCTCCACCCTGTTAGTTTTGTGTTCACGGCGCACCATTGCCAGTCGAACAGCCAGTTCTTTGTTACTCTCCATCTTCGCAAATGAAGAACATTGTACTTTATGATTTCCTTAGCAATGGATGGAAATTGTAGAGGCTGGAGACCTGAACAAGTACCGCAAAAAGAGCCAGTGAGCAAGAGATGAGAGCTGGATATCCACTCAGATTTTGCGGGAATAAGAATTGGGCAAGCCAATTGATACTTGAATTTCGGTAAGGAAATTGCTCGTTGTCAACTTCATAGGTTCAGCTGCTCTTCTCGCTCTGCGTAGCTAACCCATGATGTGTCGAATCACAGGGCTTGCCAGACGTACCGATCTAAGCCGATCAATCTACTTCTCCGCAGGCAGTGGCGCATTCGAACTGTTTCTTCCTTGTTTCTACTGTCATCATACATATGGCACATCTAGTTATATACAGCTCAAACCCACCCGGGTTAGCGGCTACGCCTCGCCAACAAGTAAGTTAATGTCTCGTCAGGAAAGATCGCCACTGGGATCATCACATTTCATGACCGGAACGCGCCAGCGCGCCACTCTGCACGGCGTGGAAAGGGCAGACCCGAAAAGGCGTTGAGAAACAAATGGCGTTGGGATCTGAAGCTCTGATAACTGTGGCTGGAGTCTATGCACAAGAAGAAAATTGTAAGACCGAACGGCTAACAAAGGAATCTAACAGAACGCAGCATGTAACCAGGACAGGCAATAGGAGACCTTGCACGCAGCGGCTGACTAGAGGATAGGACAAACAGGCGAAATTGGAAATAAAATAAAAGAAAGGAAGGACCCATGGAATGAACTTTTCATGCATGATGTTCTACTTCTATCTCGAGCGTCTTCTTTCTCACTTCCACCGTGCCTCTGTTGCATATCCTCGAAAAGCCCCTCATACAAACGCATGCTCATTTGAACGAGAACTTCCACTAGACCCTTGCCACAGGTTTCTGATCTTTTCATAAACAATGCATTGATCTTGTTGACAGTATCCATTTGCTACTAATTTTTGGGGGGGAATCGCTTGTGATGAGGAACACCATGCATTGCCAGAAAACCGATGTTCGAAAATGTGATAGGAACACTATCTCGCCATGTCGTGGTTTGAATGGAAAAACGAGGCTTCCAATCAAAGTGTCAGGCAGAGCATTTATTCTAACATGAAAAATATTCATCAGCTTGGCAATTCGAGATTTGGGCAATGATTCGGAACACTCCACTTGACCTTCATACCAATCGCCCTTGGTTGACTTCTCGCTCAAGGGCCTGAATGCGGGCCAGACGTTATGCTCATCACCCGTAGGTGCTTCGGCGATTTTCAGAGCTAACTCTAATACGATTTGCCAGGAAATCTAGCATTTGAGGAACCAACCCGCGTTAAGCCCACCCTCAAGAGTTTTTAATCGAAGTTCAGTGCAGATTGCTTGCGGAGCACAGAGGCAATTGATGAACGGTGTATGTTTCAATTGATGGAATCTTCGGTGAAACTGAACAATCCACTGCAACCTTTTTGCTCACCCCGGCTTCCACGAGCCTTCGAGTATTACTACCCAAGCACTTGCGATCATCCTCGCTGATAATCCTTGCTAGTGCTGGTAGCAATGTACCGTACCTCCCCTGTCGTGGAAGTGTGGTATCCATATTACCTGCAGCTGCATAAACACCGAAAATAAAAAAGTATAATAAAAAATAAAGTTGAGAGCAACGAGCATAAATGGTAAGCCAACCGGGAAAAAAAGACAACCAAAGGCAGAGAGTAATAAAAAATTTGAGAACTGGGGTAACAATGGCTAATTTGGCAACAGGCAACTATTTCCTAGCCCAATTTGTTTTCTATTGGTTTTATTTGCATATGATATCGACAGGCGCGTTCTTCCATGGGCTGTTCTCGGAGCTCCCCACAGCAAGGTTTTTGTATACCCC